>SEYY01000569.1:77500-105000 GCA_009176605.1 Armadillidium nasatum
ATATATATATATATATATATATATATATATATATATATATATATATATATATATATATATATATATATATATATATATACATCACCTCCAATGGTTTTCATCATCCAGCTGGTGAACTCGCCTATCATTTTCCTATCCAGAACAACTTTGAGCTGTTGCTGCATCTCCCTACCCGTATCACTGACCCCTTTGGTGACGAACCCAAAATACTTGATCTTTTCCTAACTTCTTATCTCTCTCCTTACACTATTAAACTCTTCCCTCCTCTGGGTTCATTCGATCACCTTCTTATCTCTGTACATTTCCTGTCTCGTCAAGTCTTCAGCAAGAACGGCCCCCCCCCCTTCGGCAAGGAGACATTTCTGTCATTTCGGTGCCAGTAACTGGTCTGACTTGCGGTTGTACTTTTCTGATTTTCCATGGAATGATTACTGTTTCCGTGGGAGGGATTTCCAAACTTCCCTCTTCGCTCAAACTTTTGCCTCTAGTTCAACTTTAGAAGATTTTGGAGCTCTTCCTACTCCTTCAACCCCCTCCAACTCATTTATGCCTAAAATTGTAATTTCTTCTAAAGACGTCATTTCTGCTCTCTCTGAGCTTAACACTAAGAAGGCATACTGTTCTGATGGTATTCCTCCTGTGGTTCTCAAAACTTGTGCTTCCGAGCTCACACCCTGCCTTGGTAAAATATTTCGTCTCTTTATTTCTACTTCAACCTTCGCTTCTTGTTGGAAACGTGCGCTCAATCTTATTTTTGATCGCCAGTATGGGTTTCGTAAGAAACGCTCTACTGGTGATCTTCATTCCCTTCTGTGTGACTCTTGGTCTTCCGCTCTTCTGCATTTTGGTGAATCTTTTGCTGTCGCGCTGGGCATATCGAAAACTTTTGATAGAGTCTGGCACAAAGCTTTGATTTCCAAACTTCATTCTTTCGGAATCTATTCTTCTCTCTGTGACCTTCTCTCTGATTTCCTTTCTGGTCGTTCTATATCAGCTGATGTAGAAGGCCAAAGTTCATCCTTCAAATCTATTAATAGTGGTGTTCCTCAAAGTTTTGTCCTATCCCCAACACTTTTTCTGTTTTTCATTAATGACTTCTTTCTGTTACTTCATCTCCTATCCATTCCTATGCCGATGACTCTATCCTGCTTTATTCCTTTCAGTTTGAAAAGCACCCCTCCCAACAGCAATTAATAGATGCAAGGAGAGTAACCTTGGAGCAAATGACCTCTGATCTACCTCGTATTTCAAATTGGGGCAGAGAAAACATGGTCGTTTTCAATGCCTCAAAAACTCAATTTCTCCATCATTCTACTCGAAACAATCTTCCACACAACTATGATATCTTCTTTGAAAACACACAACTCAAACCTTCATCTCTCCTTAATATTTTTTTTTTTCATAATCTTTCTTGGAAACATCACATTATTTCTCTCTCTAATCAAGCTTCTAAGAGGTTAGGTGTTCTGAGGCGTCTTCGGAATTCTTCACTCCACCCCAGTTGCTTGCTCTGGAGAGGGTTCTTGTTTGCCCCTTGTATGGAGTATGCGTCACACAACTAGGGTGGTTCCACTCATACAGCTCTCCTTGAGAAGGTGGAGTCAAGGACTTTTCGTCTTATCAACTCTTCTGCTCTCACTAATTCTCTCCAGTCTCTTTCTGGCCGTCGAACTGTTGTGTCACTGTCTCTATACTATCGCAATTACAATTACAATGAACACTGCTCTTCTGGGGTCTCCTGTCGCATGCCTCCTCCATTGTTAAGAGCTTGTGAACGACGCCTTTCTACACTGTCTCATCCTCTCTCTATTCAACTTTATGACCCCAGACTAAACCGCTGTGCTCAATCTTAAATGTACTGTACTGGTAAAGTCTGGAACACACTCCCTTCATTTATTTTTCGAATTTCATCTGACTTACATACCTTTAAACGCCGTGTATCGGGACATGTCGGCCTTTTAAATTGATACGATTTCTGGATTATTCCCTAACCCTGGTGGTAACTTGATAGTCCTCTGGACTTTGCCCACCAGAGCCTATATATATATATATATATATATATATATATATATATATATATATATATATATATATATATATATATATATATATATATATATATATATATATATATATATATATATATATATATATATGTATTTCAAGTAATAGCTATCCTTCTCATCAGGTGCGATTAAAAGTAAGATTAACTTTTCTTTTAATCGCACCTGAAGAGAAAGATAGTTATTCCTTGAAAAATAAAGTGCGTTTTACGGTTTTATCCTATTTCTATTTTTTCCGGTCTTAACACTTTGGTAATTCCCTTAATTTTTAACATTATTTTTATTGTTTTATTGAGTGGTTTTATAACTATTATTATAATAGAGTGCGAGTGTTTTAGTTCTCTTTAAAAATTTTTTAATATATATATATAATATATATATATATATATATATATATATATATATATATATATATATATATATATATATATATATATATATATATATATATATATATATATATATATATATATATATATATATATATATATATATATATATATATATATATATATATAGGACCGATCGGACCTGGAATTTGCCGGGGCCGGGATTTCCAAAATATTGCTGAGGCCGAGGCCGGGGTTCTTTCCGGGGTTACCAAAAATTTGTAAAGAGATCAAAAGCACTGAAATTTTAGGTTAAAATAATTAGATATAAATTTAATTGAGATTTATTTAATTATAAGGAAGGAGTAGAATAGCCAACATTCACTTAAATTAATGATTATATACAGTTTCTCCGAAAAAAATTCATGAAATTATGTATAACAAAAGTTTAAAAAAAGTACAAAAATTTAAAAAATTTTTTTTTTCTAATTCACAATAGTGATTGAAAAATGTAAGAAATAAAATTATCAATATAACCTGTATTTATACATATTGTTATTTTATAGCTATGTATCATATCAAACTTGCATCATTTAGCTATATTATTTCAAAATTATTATTTTGTTTATACTTTCAGTCAATATTGCTAAAAGATCAGCTTCAGCAGTATAGGAGTACTTTACAATGTTTCAGGATAGGCTCAAAATAGCTAAATGTAACATCTGCAGGCAGGAAATTAGAAGAGGACCTTCAGGTGCCCAAAGTAAAAATTTTCCAACTAAATCTTTATGGGGGGCACCTAAAATCAAAACACAAAGATGAAAATTCACTAGCAGAAAAGGAGCAGTCAAAAGAAACAGAAAAGAAAAAGAATATATTGAAAAATAAAAAAAAGATTTAATTTTCTTATATTTTGTTTGAAATTTTTTTAAAATAATTTTGACTGATTGAGTTGAAATTTTCAGTGTATATGCATTTTTTCTTTGTCTTTCTACTTTAACCTTTCCTTCTTGTTTGAAACGTGCGATCATTCAGGCTGTGCCGAAGGAGGACCCCTCTCAAGCCTTCAACTACCATCTCATTTATTTAACCTCCATTCTTTCTAAAGTTTTCATCTATCCTTAAGCACATGAAAATTTTTAGCAAAAATCGTAAAAAAAAAAGCTACGTACTAATTTTTTATTTATGGATATTGTTTAGAGGATGGAAAGGGCTACAACTTTTATTTAGTGCATTATTAAATGCTATTTTTCTGAAGCGAGATATAGCCTATCAAACTTTGGGAATTTTTGAAATTTGGTAAAAATTGGACCTTTATTGAGAGGCTACATCTCGAAGTCAACGAATCGCATCGAATAAAGTATAGAGAGGAATTTGTAGCCCCCTCCCTCATCTATTCACCCACCAAAAATAAGAAATGTTACAGTTGTAGTTTTTAAAAAAATTTTTTTTGTCCGAAATGGTGGATTAAAAAAAAAAAAAAAAAAAAAAAAAAAAAAAAAAAAAAAAAAAATTTTCAATTGTTGGCTAGTTTTCGAAAGTTTCAATAGTTTGGGCTTGTAACATTTTTTTAACTATAGAAACAAAAGTCTCTTAAAAGAGCTTGTAGCCTATATAATTCTGAATATACAGTCTAAATTTCAGGTCATTCTGAAAAGTGAATTGGCCCCGTCATTCATTTGAAAAAGGGTAAAATTTAAAAAAAAATTTTTTTAACAGTTACAGACTCAGAAAAACGCTAGAAATGGACATTTTTCACCGGGAAATAAGCTATATACACTGAAAATTTCCGGAGAATCGGATTAAAATTAAAATTTTTTTTGAATTGGACTATCCCCTTAAGCTCTGAAACGTTTACGCGTGTTTTTTCCTTCACCTTGTTATTTCTTTTTTAATTTTCTTGTTCTGTCTCTTTTAATCTTTTAATTTTATTGTTTTATCATCAAGTGGTTTTTAAAATAATTATATATATATATATATATATATATATATATATATATATATATATATATATATATATATATATATATATATATATATATATATATATATATATATATATATATAAATGTCTGCTGTCGTCGGGAGTGGACTTACTTCAAAACAGATTGGAAAAGAAAAGAAAGTAGCATCAGATGGAACATTGAGAAGAGAAGAGAAGAGAAGAGTTTAGATTAGGCGACAGGGTTGGATTATGCGAGGAATGTAAAGGCAAGAGCGACAGGACTAGCAACCCGGCACTATAATTATTGATTACTGCTTGAAACAACTCCAGGACCAGCATGGGAAACCACAGCTCCGAGAAGCATGATCTTCGCGAGAGCTTCTTGAGAAAATGTTTAGAGGTTAGATGGAAAAGGGGCTAGTACCACTGAAAGGGTGAAAACTCTACCTGATAGTTTAAAACGAGCCGAAAAACATTATCTTTTAGAGCGCTCTAGTAGAGGGACTTTTTAGAGCAGATGGCGAAATATGCTGGTCCCACTGACAGTGTGAAAACACTTTCAAGGTGAGATGAAAACGTACAGTCGTCAACAGAAATTCGTTCCTATTAGGCTGGAAATAAATATTTATAAAATGGGGATCATTTCAGGTTCAGCCAATCACAGTTCAATTAAGCCCCGCTCAATGTTTTTATTTTCTTTTTATTCAAAATAGAGCTTTTATGAAATGATCTCCATTTTATATAAATATTTATTTCCAGCCTAATAGGAACGAACTTCTGTTGACGACTGTACATAAATATATATATATATATATATATATATATATATATATATATATATATATATATATATATATATATATATATATATATATATATATATATATATATATATATATATATATATATATATATATATATATATATATATATATATATATATATATATATATATATATATATATATATATATATATATATATATATATATATATATATATATATATATATATATATATATATATATATATATATATATAGGGGAGGACGTAGCGCCGTCCGAAGCGATGCAAGTACCCCCCATTGGGCATAACCCACGGAGTGATAGGATGGGCTAGACCATTCCGTTTCACTCCGTTGCCCTTTGGTTCGTTCCTTTTCGCGTTTCATCTTCTCAGAGGGTCTCTAGTGTACCCTTGACTCACATTGGAGTACCTATGCTCCAACCTTCCTCCTTCTTCACATGTGTCCTACAAATTTACAAACGCTTACACTTACATTACCTATTAAATTAATCAAAAATGGCAAAACTTAAATCTGCCTCGGAGAATCCTAGAGGGGCGGATTCCAAACATAGCCCCTCATCTACTCCTTCCACCATCACCACTTGGGAGTTGGTGGCCTCCGGTGATGGGGTTGGCGCCACCAAGACCTCTATGCCGGCTTGCCCTGGTGCACGGTCTTCGTTTTTCATTAATTTCTGCAACATTCGCGGTCTTTTTTCTAATTTCCACTTTGTCGAACACCACCTCTCTTCTTCTAGACCTCATCTCTTGTTCTTAACTGAAACTCAGGTGTCTGAGTGCTCTGACAGCAAACCCTACTCTGTTTCCTCTTACTGTCTCTATCCTCAATTTTCAGCCAAAGGCGGATGTTGCGCATATGTGCGCAACGATGTTGTCTGTTCTCGTGTCTCTAATTTGGAGTCTTCTGAATTCTCAACTTTATGGCTCAAACTTTCTTGCAATTCTACGAACTAAATTCATTTGTTCTGTCTACTTATCTCCTAACTCTACAGACTATCCAAAATTCTTCGACTATCTTAACTCCAAAATAGAACACATTCTTTCTTCTTCTCCTTTCTCTGAAATCATCATTTTAGGTGATTTCAATGTTCACCACCGCCAATGGCTTTCATCTAGTTCTCAAGATCCAGCTGGTGAACTTGCCTTCCAATTTTCTATCCACAACAACCTTGAGCAGTTGGTGCAACTCCCTACCCGTATCCCTGACCGTCTTGGTGATGAACCCAACATTCTAGACCTTTTTCTAACTTCTAATCCTTCTCCTTATACTGTTAAACTCTTTCCTCCTCTGGGTTCATCCGATCATCTTCTTATCTCCGTATCTTGTCCTGTCTCTTCAAGTCTTCCGCAAGAACGGCCCCCGCCATCGGCGAGGAGACGTTTCTGGCATTTCGGTGCCACTAACTGGTCTGACTTGCGGTCGTACTTTTCTGATTTTCCATGGAATGATTACTGTTTCCGTGGGAGGGGTCCCTCGGAGTGTGCTGAGCGCATAACTGAGGTGATTCTCTCTGGCATGGAGGCGTACATTCCATATTCTTTCCCTTCCACTAAACCTAATAAACCTTGGTTTAACTCTGCTTGTTCTCGTGCTATCCGCCGCAGGGATGCTGCCTTCAGGGATTACCGTCGTCTTCAAACTCCAGAATCTCATGCAACTTATATTTCATCCCGGAATCGTGCAAAATCTATTCTTCGAGATACTAAAAACTCTTTTCTCCGTCGCAAATGCAATAATCTTTTCTGGCTTCCTCTTCCTCTCGCCCTTTCTGGCATTTTGCAAAAAATGTCAACTCTAACTTTGCTTCTTCCTCTTTCCCTCCTCTAGTATCTTCTGACTGGTACAACTGCCGTTTTGCCTTCCTCTAAAGCTGAACTCTTTGCTCAAACTTTTGCCTTAAATTCAACCTTAGACGATTCCGGAGCTGTTCCTACTCCTTCAACCCCCTCTAACTCATTTATGCCTAAAATTGTAATTTCTTCTAAAGACGTCACTTCTGCTCTCTCTGAGCTTAACACTAAGAAGGCGTACGGTCCTGATGGTATCCCTCCTGTGGTTCTCAAAACTTGTGCTTCCGAGCTTGCACCCTGCCTCGGTAAACTATTTCGTCTTTGTCTTTCTATTTCAACCTTCCCTTCTTGCTGGAAACGTGCGCTCATTCAGCCTGTGCCGAAGAAGGGGGACCCCTCTCAGCCCTCTAACTATCGTCCTATTTCTTTAACCTCCGTTCTTTCTAAAGTTTTCGAATCTATCCTTAACAGGAAGATTTGGAAACATCTCAATTCTTCTAATCTTATCTTATCTCTGATCGCCAGTATGGCTTTCGAAAGAAACGCTCTACTGGTGATCTTCTTTCCCTTCTCTCTGACTCTTGGTCCTCCGCTCTTCGGCATTTCGGTGAATCTTTTGCTGTAGCGCTGGACATATCGAAAGCTTTCGATAGAGTCTGGCACAAAGCTTTGATTTCCAAACTTCCCTCTTTCGGAATCTATCCTTCTCTCTGTGACCTTCTCTCTGATTTCCTTTCGGGTCGTTCTATAGCAGCTGTTGTAGACGGCCACCGTTCATCCTTTAAATCTATTAATAGTGGTGTTCCTCAAGATCTGTCCTATCCCCAACACTTTTTCTGTTTTTCATTAATGACCTTCTCTCTATTACTTCATCTCCTATCCACTCCTATGCTGATGACTCCACCCTTCATTACTCTTTTCATTTTGAAAGACGCCCCTCCCAGCAACAGTTAATAGAGGCAAGGAGGGTGGCCTTGGAGCAACTAACCTCTGATCTATCTCTCATTTCCAAATTGGGGCAAAGAAAACATGGTTGTTTTCAATGCCTCAAAAACTCAATTCCTCCATCTCTCTACTCGACACAATCTTCCACACAACTACGATATCTTCTTCGAAAACACGCAACTCAAACCTTCATCTCTCCTTAATATTCTAGGTGTTTCTTTTTCTCGTGATCTTTCTTGGAAAGATCACATTACCTCTCTTTCTAAACAAGCTTCTAAGAGGTTGGGTGTTCTGAGGCGCCTTCAGTATTTCTTCACACCACCCCAGTTGCTTGCTCTGTATAGGGGTGTTGTTCGCCCCTGTATGGAGTATGCGTCACACATCTGGGGTGGTTCCACACACACAGCTCTCCTGGAAAAGGTGGAGTCTAGAGCTTTTCGCCTTATCAAATTCTCCTGCTCTCACTAATTCTCTCCAATCTCTTTCTGCCCGTCGAAATGTTGCGTCACTCTCTCTCTACTATCGCTATTACAATGGACACTGCTCTTCTGAACTCTCTCGTCGCATACCTCCTCCATTAAGAAGGGCTCGTGCGACTCGTCTTTCTACACAGTCTCATCCTTTCTCTGTCCAACTCTCTGACCCCAGACTTAACCTCTATGCTCAATCTTACATTTACTCTACTGGTAAAGTCTGGAACACACTTCCTTCATCTATTTTCCCAACTACCTATGACTTAAGCACCTTTAAACGCCGTGTATCAGGTCATGTCGGCCTTTAATTTGACCATGTTTCCGACTTTCCTCCCAACTCTGGTGGAACAATGGTAGGCCTCTGGCCTTTGCCCACCAGAGGAGAAATAAAAAAAAAAAAAAAAAAAAAAAAAATATATATATATATATATATATATATATATATATATATATATATATATATATATATATATATATATATATATATATATATATAATATATATATATATATATATATATATATATATATATATATATATATATATAAGTAATTAAATTTACATCTGAATGTTCATAACCAGTTTTTGAATTTAAATTAAGAAAATAAGAGATTGAAAGAGAGTCTCGAGTAGAATTAATTAAATAGATAAACAGATAAATAAATAAAATATACAAAAATAAACATCAAAAAGATGAAAAGTTTTAAATTGGATGGAATGCTTATTTATTTATTTATTTATTTTATGAAAACTTAATTAACTAACCTCAACATATTTTCTAGCACTTGGTTATATATATATATATATATATATATATATATATATATATATATATATATATATATATATATATATATATATATATATATATATATATATATATATATATATATATATATATATATATATATATATATATATATATATATATATATATATATATATATATATATATATATATATATATATATATATATATATATATATATATATATATATATATATATATATATATATATATATATATATATATATATATATATATATATATATATATATATATATATATATATATATATATATATATATATATATATATATATATATATATATATATATATATATATATATATATATATATATATATATTCACAGTTCCCTACAGAGTGAAACAGATTGGTAAGTTTAAATCAAAATCTTAAAAATAAAAGGCTAACATATCCCTGTACACTACATTTAAAAAGTGTCTAAGACATACATAGGAATTGTGATGCATCTTATACAAGTAGAGCAGATGCTAGAATGAGCACAGCGGTTAAATTTGGGGTAAAATAGATGGATAGAGAAAGAATGAAACTCTAGATTCTAGATAAGCGAGGAAGTAAACTGTACGAAAGTTCGAGAAAACGTTGTCTGTTTTAACAGCTAAGTGAGAGATGTAATATTCCGAGGGTATGAAAAAGATTAAAGAGAGTTGGTGAAAGTCTGTTCAACCCTTTGAAAAAGGACTTTTTGAATAGAATCACTCATGATCTGCAACAAATATCCAATTCAGGGAAGAACAACAACTCTATACAGAATAAGAAAATGGGATGGTGTAAAGAAATTTCGATGATGCTTAAATAGCCAAACTTTTAAAAGCTTTTTAATTGAAAAGGATAACATGGTCCTTTCAAGAAAGATTAAGAGAAAATGAAATATCAGAAGTTGTTGCTGTAGGGGGAGGATTTGAATGTTTTCAAATAAAATATTGTAGTTGTGGGGAACATTCTGTCAAGTAGATTTTGTAGATGAAGATAATGAATTGCTGAAAACATCCTTGCAAGTGCTCTCTTCCCTAATTATAAGTACTTGGAAGATCAGACCTTTTAGCTGAGTTTGTTAATAATTTTGTTGGACTCCTTTTACACAATGACAGAGAGAAGGTTTCTGATAGAATGGAAAAAAATTAAAAAATTGAACAGAACTCAAAAGTGCACCACTTTTAACAGATTTTAAGAATGAGCGGTGCTTGTATACAACTGATGCTTGATTGCATGAAACATATTTTTTATATTCCAATCCTTCTCAATATTCTGTCAACCTTTGTGCTCCTCTGGGTTTCATCGATAACCTTTTCAACTCTATTTTCTTCTATTTCTTCATGTTAGCCACAAGATATCCTCCCTCTAACAAAGAGGAAGTGTCTCCGGCAATTCAAACTGGTCATACTTGCAGTCATACTTGTTTAATTTTCCTTGGAATGTTTTTTGCTTCAGTGTAAATGAGGAGGTGAGGGCTTAAATGAGTATGCAGAATGCATAACCATAGGGATTTTCTCCGATATGGAAGAGTATATTCATATTTTTTCTCTTTAACTTAACTAACAAACTTTGGTTTAACTCTACTCATTTTTTTGCTTCAGGATATATGTCATTATGAATTGCCGTCAATTCAAACTCTGGAAAATCATAGAACTTACATTTCATCCTAGAGTGCTGGAAAATTGTGACATTTAAAACTCACTTTTCTCTGGAAAATATTTTGATCTTTCTGCTTTTTCCTCACTCTCTTTCTTACTTTTTCACTAAAAATTTCAACTCTAATTTGTTTCTTCCTCTTCCTCTCCTCTAATTACTCCCGATTGCACAACTGCCGTTTCATCATCTTGCAAAACAGGAAATCATTACCTCTAATTTCACTTTAGATGACTCTGGAACTATTTTTCCTCTACCCACCCACTCTCCAACTCATTTATGCTAGATAAACCGATATCGTTAAATTACATTTTGAACAAATTTCTGATTTTGCAACTTTCCTCATTAGCGTTTATCCTTACCTTTCTTTCAACTTCTCTTTGATTTGATTTCAAGTCATTCTATAGAAAACAGGTGCAAAGCTGCATCATCTTCTCCTGGTTATTCCATGTAGAGAAATTATAGGCAAGTTCAACAGTAGTATGTTGAGAATTGGAGAAAAGTCACTTGTGATGATGAATAATTAAGAATAATGATTTTAGGAAAAAAAGAATGTTAAATATTTTGGAACTTAGGCAGTTGAAGAATTTACAGTAGTTACTAGAGTTAGGACACAGGTATATAGAACAGATAAATTTAATAGTAGTTTGAAAAGAGAGCCAGAGCAATAAGGTTTTTTAAAATTCTGAGAAATGAAAAACATCAAAGAATAAAAAGCGAGATTTAGAGGAGGAAAGAGATGTTTTAAATAGAAGAAACAAGAAAAAAGAAGACCATATATATATATATATATATATATATATATATATATATATATATATATATATATATATATATATATATATATATATATATATATATATATAAAAAATGGGCTGAAGCCCCCAGATAACATAACCAGAGACTGCTGACATCTGAATGATGATGATGGAGTTGGAATAAATACCACGTTACATTGTTTGGATAATTCTTCTTATAACATCTCCGAGACAGGTTGTTGTTTTACCATTTTTAATAGATTAAAAGAAATTCTCAGTTTGTTTGAGCAATAGAAAGCAGTAAATTGCATTGATTCCTACTGCGCTTATGCCTTCTCTTTTATATATATATATATATATATATATATATATATATATATATATATATATATATATATATATATATATATATATATATATATATATATATATATATATATATATATATATATATATATCATTTTGTATTAATTTTCGTAACTGCTTTGGGGATTCGAACCTGGGCCCATATATATATATATATATATATATATATATATATATATATATATATAATATATATATATATATATATATATATATATATATATATATATATATATATATATATATGTATATATATATATATATATATATATATATATATATATATATATATAATATATATATATATATATTATATATATATATATATATATATATATATATATATATATATATATATATATATATCCCCTTTATTACCATACATTGCATATCTATCTGCTCTATGACCTGGAAAACGAGTGTCTTGCTTGCTTCGCATAAAGAGATATAAAATCACAGTTCAGATGAACGAAATATTTTGGAAATTTTCGTTTCTTTACAAAGTCTTTTATATGAAAATTTATGAAAAACACACGATCTGTAATTTATTTTTTTTAAAAAATCACAGTCCCATCTTTATTTTCAGTACAAAATGCCAATAGATAATTTTTACTAAACGGCTAATACCTCCAATTTCATTTAATATTAATACATTTGCAATATAAATATAACTATTTCTCTCTTCTCTTTATATATATATATATATATATATATATATATATATATATATATATATATATATATATATATATATATATATATATATATATATATATATATATATATATATATATATATATATATATATATATATATATATATATATATATATATATATATATATATATATATATATATATATATATATATATATATATATATATATATATATATATATATATATATATATATATATATATATATATATATATATATATATATATATATATATATATATATATATATATATATATATATATATATATATATATATATATATATATATATATATATATATATATATATATATATATATATATATATATATATATATATATATATATATATATATATATATATATATATATATATCCTCTCTGTATTCATCTGCAAATTTCATTCACCTTTGGTGGAAGTTCGAAGCACATACATAATGACATGATTCTTTCAGTAGCTGATGTTGTAATGGACAAAATAAAAGAAGAAGTTTCAGAAACCTCTTTTGTGGCAATCATGTTAGATGAATCGTAAGATGTTATAAAGGCATCTCAGCTTTCAACCGATCTTTGATATTTTGATTTAGATACAGGAGAGACCAGAGAAGATTTATTTCTTTCACTGATGTAAGCAGTGATGGGTCTGCCAATGGCTTGTTTAAAAAATTTCGAGAACAATATTTCTGAGTTTAATTTAGGAGATAAATTGATTGCACAGACATTCGATGGAGCTGATGTTGTGACCAGTCTGAAAAGGCCTTAGAGACAAAGTTATAGAAAATTGTCTTAAAGCATTATTTGTGCATTGTTTTAGACATACACTAAACTTAATATTAACTCAGACGCTCACCTATTTGAAAGGGTGCAGAAAGTTTTTGCAGACCTTATCTGCTCGAGTTCTTATTTCCAAAAGTCTCTAAAAGGATACATGGACTTAAAGAACATGATTCAAAGAAATGCCCATGCATGCCTTTACACGATGGAATTTTACTTCGCGGCTTGTTCAAACTTTAAAGGAGCACAGAGCAGCATTTATTGAACCCTATGAAGATAATTTAGAGAACAGTGTTAACTGGGATAGTGTAACAGTTGTTGCAGAGCAAGATTTCCATAAATTTTTAACTTATTTTCAGACGTCACTGTTGCTAGTAATTTTTTGCAGACTTTTCAGCTACACAGATATACTTTCTAATGTATTGCGGTCTAAATCTTTAGATACTCAGTTCTGCAGTAAAAAAAAAATTGAAGAACAAAGACTCATATTCAGGATCACAAGAAAATTTGGGTTTCCTTGTGGTCTCAAATTTTAGATTACAATAATGATTTAATTAATGGAACTCCACCAAGTAAAACGTTTCACACAGAACAACTACTTGAGGTGTGAAAAAGGGCTTATTCAACTAAATCCTAGATATGACGGTCTTACGGATTGATGAAAGATTTTCCTCATTAATTAATTTGAACTTTGTTTCACTACTAACTCCTCAGAGGTGAACTGAATGTAAGATGAAATCCGTGTTTTGACATTTAATATTCCAAATGACATTCATTCAGGCAAATTTGATTTTGCTAGATTGAAAAATTAGTTCATTGTACTTTGTTCCTACGAAGAATTTGCAGGACAATATTCATCCCAATCTATTAACATACTAAAAATAATAATCTTCAAACAGCACTAACAGAAGTGTGCAAACTGGGATTGTATATAATCATTATCCCTTGTACTACAGCCTCTGTATAACGAAGTTTCTCTGCTCTTAACAAAAATTCAAACCTATAAAATATCAAAACAAGGACAAAATCAACTTGCAAATTTAGCAATTCTTTCCATTGAGGAAGATATTTTAAATCCATTATTGGGGTCAGTCTCCTATTATGAAAAAGTAATTAACAAATTTACAAAGCAAGGAAAAAGAATAGACTTTACTTTCAAAAAATATGCAATGTGTATATCCATATTCCACAGATAAATGACAGCATTTAAAAGAATTAATATTTTTTTCTTAAAGTTAATCACCGCTCACGAGCTGAGCTCCAGTCTAACGCAAATCTCTCAGATGAGCGTAGAAGGAGGTCTTAAAGAGAGGTTCATTAAATGCAGCAGGAAAAACAGATGATAGTAGAAAGTTCCACAAAACAGAAGTGGCTATAATGAAGGAGGTACCAAAATATATATATATATATATATATATATATATATATATATATATATATATATATATATATATATATATATATATATATATATATATATATATATATATATATATATATATATATATATAGAAGCGAAGTCATTTAATATTTTATTTTCTCGGCTTAAATATTAATCTCACCGCTTGTTTGAATGAGAGTATAAATTGATTAAATGTCAAAACTTCACATTGAAGTTTGGTAGCTATTTAAATTATTAATTGACTTTATCATACTTTTAAAGTAGTAGGAGTGGCAAATTGTGCATTGTTTACTGCAAATTCATTTATTCTGTTTACTTATCTTCTAACTCAACAGACTATCCTAAATTCTTCGACTATTTTAACTCCAAAATAGAACACATTCTTTCTTCTTCTACTTTCTCCGAAATCATTTTAGGAGATTTCAATGTTCAATACCGTAAATGGCTTTCATCTAGTTCTCATGATTCACCTAGAGAACTCGCCTGTCAATTTTCTATTCAGAATAACCTTCAGCAGTTGTTGCATCTCCCTACCCGTATCCGTGAACGCCTTGTTAAAGAATCCAACATATTTGATCTTTTTCCAACTTCTTATCTTTCTCCTTACACTGTTAAACTCTTTCCTCCTCTGGGTTCCTCTGATCACCTTCTTATCTCTGTATCTTGTCTTGTCTCATCAAGTCTTCCGAAAACACTGCTCCCGCTTTCGGCAAGGAGACGTTTCTGGCATTTCGGTACCACTAACTGGTCTGACTGGTCTGACCAACACTATTCTCGGTAAAAAAAAATGCAATATTTATTCTGTTTCCTCTTCTTCACATTCTTTCTGGCATTTTTCAAAAAATTTCTGGGAAATCGTTCAAAAAAAATATCTCTCCATCGCAACAAAAAACCAACACTTCTCCGTAAAAAAATGCAATATTTATTCTGTTTCCTCTTCTTCACATTCTTTCTGGCATTTTGCAAAAAATGTCAACTCTTACTTTCCTTCATCCTCTTTACCTTATTTTGTATCTTCTGACAGTTCAACTGCCGTTTTACCTTCCTCTAAAGCTGAATGCTTCGCTCAAACTTTTACCTTTAACTCAACCTTGCACGATTCCGGAGCTGTTCCTACTCCTTCAACTCCCTCCAACACATATTATGCCTAAAATTGTAATTTTTTCTAAAGACGCCATTTCTTCTCTCTCTGAGCTTAACACTAAGAAGTTGTGCGGTCCTGATGGTATCCCTCCTGTGGCTCTCAAAAATTGTGCTTCCTAGCTTGCACCCTGCCTTGGTAAACTATTTCGTCTTTGCCTTTCTACTTCTACCTTCCCTTCCTGCTGGAAACGTGCGCTTATTCATCTTGTGACGAAAAAGGGGGAGCCATCTAAATCCTTTAACTACCGTCCAATTCCTTTACCCTGCGTTCTTTCTAAGGTTTTCAAATCTATCCTTAACTGGAAGATTTGGAAACATCTCAATTCTTCTAATCTTATCTCTGATCGTTAGTATGGCTTTCGTAAGATACGCTCTACTAATGATCTTCTTTCCCTTCTCTCTGACTCTTGGTCCCCTGCTCTTCGGCATTTCTGTGAATCTTTTTCTGTCGCGCTGGACATATCGAAAGCTTTCGATAAAGCCTGGCACAAAACATTGATTTCCAAATTTTCCTCTTTCGGAATCTATCCCTTTCTCTGAGGCCTTCTCTCTGATTTCCTTTCAGGTCGTTCAATAGCAGCTGTTGTTGACGACCACCGTTCATCCTATAAATCTATTAATTGTGGTGTTCCTCAAGGATCAGTCCTATCCCCCACACTTTTTCTACTTTTCATCAATAACCTTCTGTCTGTTACTTTATCTCCTATCCACTCTTATGCCGATAACCCCACACGTAATTACTCTTTTCTGTCTGAAAGGCTACCCTCCCTACAACAGTTAATAGGCGCAAGGAGGGTAGCCATGCAGCAACTGACCTCTGATCTATCTCACCTCAAAAACTTTATTCCTCCATCTCTCTACTAGACACAATCTTCCACACAGCTATGATATCTTTTTCGAAAACACACAACTCAAACTTTCATCTCTCGTTAATATTATTGGTGTTTCTCTTTCTCGTGATCTTTCTTAGAAAGATTACATTACTTCTCTTTCTAAACAAGCTTCTAAGAGGTTAGGTATTCTGAACCGCCTTCAGGGTGTTGTTGGCCCCTGTATGGAGTACGCTTCATACATCTTTTGTGATTTCACTCATACATCTCTAATTGAAAAGGAGAAGTCTAGGGCTTTTCGTCTTATCAATTCTCCTACTGCCACTAATTCTCTCCAATCTCCTTCTGCCCGTCTAACTCTCTCTATACTATCGCTATTACAATGGATACTGCTCTTCCGAACTATCTCTTCGCATACCTCCTCCTTTGAGAAGATCTCGTGCGGAACGTCTTTCTACACAGTCTCATCATTTCTCTGTCCAACTCTCAGACTCCAGACTTAACCGTTATGTTCAATCTTACGTTTATTCTCTACTGATAAAGACTGGAACACAGTCTCTTTATCTATTTTCTCAATTTCCTATGACTTACATACCTTCAAGCGCCTTGTCTCGAGACATGTCGGTCTTTAATCTGACCAATATCCAGATTTATTCCTTTCTCTGGCGGAAATTTTTTAGGCCTTTAGCTTTTAACCACCATTGGTAAAAAAAAAAAAAAGAAAAATGGAGCAAAATGTGGAATTAAAAATTTTGCAATATAAATTATCGGATACTATAGTATAGTAAAATTTGGTTTATGTACTTTAAAGGAACCGTATCAATTTCCGATACCCGAACTGGTAGGTTCATAATTATTTTTCCTAATTTTATTGTAAATATAATGTGAAGAAAATGGATTGTTTTATCATCTAGGTTTAAGGATAAGTTTATAGAATTTGAATTCTATGATAGACATTTAGAAATATCTGAGATTAAGTTATTAATTTCGTAAACATAATATAGTTTGTATTCAACTTTTTTGCCAAGTTCTTTCATTCATTTTAAAGTTAGCTACGTTTTCACTATAACAAAAGGATTAGGGGAGGTTCCAATTTCAAAAAGATTTTTTAGTTTTTGACAGCTTACCCTGAAATTTGTATTGTATGTGCATTTTTCCCGCTGAAAACAGTCGATTTCTTAAGTTTTTCTGGGTCTATATAGGTTTGAAAGTTATTTGGAGTCAGACTGGAAAAAGAGAATAGAGGGGACAAACTACTGGTCGAAATGATCTGAAAATTTAAATGAATATTCTTAGTTCCAATTGCAAGAAACTCTACTTGGCAATTTTTGATATCTACTTGATATTTGTATTTTTTTTTTAAATGCAAAATTTTACCCTTAAAGACAAAAAATTATTTTTAAAAAATTGCACATAAGGATTTTTTTTATTTTTGGTGGGTGTATAGAGGAGGGATGGGCTGCAACTTTTTTTTCAATACATTATTAAATGTTATTTGTCCTCTTCGAGATATAGCTTCTCGAACATAGGAAATTTTGAAATTTCTTCGAGAATTGGCCAAAATTGAAAGATTATATCTCAAAACTAACAAATAGCATTGAATGATGTATAGAGAGAAGGTAGTAGCCCTATCCCTCTTCTATACACCCACCAAAAATGAAAAATTCCTTACGCATATTTTTTTAAATTTTTGTCCGGAAGTGTAGGAAAAAAAGTTTATATCCAATTCATCAAACTGAACGCGCTTTAAAAAATCATCATTCAAATTTTAAAATAGTGTTCTGGAATTCTATATAACTCTCTGTCCAACCCTAAATACAGAAAACAATTCTATTATAATTCCATTTTATTCACAACTACAAAAATGTGATTTAATGATAAATGTTTATCATCTCTTATTTTTTTATTTGCAGTTTAATCGTATATAAATGAAATCATTGCAAAAAAAAAAATATCATATTTACAATATCTACTTTAAATTACAATTTAAATGATATCACTTCAAAATTAAAACACTTCAAAAAAAAAAAAAAAAAAAAAAAAAAATCTAATTTATAATTTTAGGTCTTAAAAATGAGAAGTATTTTCTCGAAACAATGAGTGGTTTTGAATTAAATAAAGATCTTTTTAATTTCTTGATATATATATATATATATATATATATATATATATATATATATATATATATATATATATATATATATATATATATATATATATATATATATATATATATATATATATATATATATATATATATATACTATATATATATATATATATATATATATATATATATATATATATATATATATATATATATATATATATATATATATATATATATATATATATATATATATATATATATATATATATATATATATATATATATATATATATATATATATATATATATATATATATATATATATATATATATATATATATATATATTATATATATATATATATATATATATATATATATATATATATATATATATATATATATATATATATATATATATAATATATATATATATATATATATATATATATATATATTATACTATATATATTGATATATAGTATATATATAGCGCAAAAGCAAAGCGCAAATTGGAAAAACTTAGTGCGCAAGAGCAAAAGTGCTCATTTTTTCAAAAATTTAGTCTGGAAATGCAAAAGCGCACATGTCCGCAAATCAAATTTCTTTTTAAAGCGCAAATATGAGCGCAAAATGAATTATTTTTATTTTATTTGAAAGATGCAAATATATAACAAAAAATGAGAAAGATTTTAATATTATTTATTCAATTATCTATGATCTCTTCCTCCTCGTAGCTCTCCTCTTATATTCTGAACAGGGTCATATTCCCTTTCATAAAGACAATTTTTTCAAAATTGCTGGATGACATGGCTGCCCTCTTTGGTCTTAGAATGTCAGAGCCTTGACTAAACAACCTCTCCACGTCCGCTGAGCTTGGCTAATGGGGTATTATACTTAATAAACAAGTCCACCCAGGCCTCCTGGTATTCACACGGAAACAGGTTCCTAGTGAGAGGGGTACTATGGTGAACATTTACTGCAGCCCAGCTATCCAAGGTTTGTCCCAACTTCTCCTCCAGAGGTGTCTGCTGGATATATGGGGCCTTCAGTTTCTGAAATATTTAGAAATGGTATCAAGAACTCAAAGCTTTTTTTAAGTTTCATTTGAACATTATGTCCAATGTATTGTGAATATATATATATATATATATATATATATATATATATATATATATATATATATATATATATATATATATATATATATATATATATATATATATATATATATATATATATATATATTATTTATTTTTTTTTTAATTTTTGAGGGCAATTTGAAATTTTTTTAAAATATTGATTATAGATATATCGATATTTTTTATATATCGGCATCACTAGTTTAAGTTTTAACTTTAATTACCTTGTACCGTATAAAAGTAATAAAATTTGGATGATTAAAAAAGAAACTGAAATATAAGCCCAAAATTGTTTTTTAAGAAAAATGACAAAGCGCAAATTGGTAAGAGCTATTTTCTAAAAAAAAAACTTGCACAAAAGCGCAAATTATTTAGATAGAGCGCAAATTTGCGCTTTTGCGCTCTTAAAAAAGTTGTTGAAGTGCAAAATGCAAAAGCGCACATTTTCGAAATTTAGCGCAAACGCAAAAGCGCAAATTTTTTACCTAAAGCGCAAATTGCGCTTTGCCCTCTCATTTGCGCTTATACCCACCTCTGATTATATATATATATATATATATATATATATATATATATATATATATATATATATATATATATATATATATATATATATATATATATATATATATATATATATATATATATATATATATATATATATATATAATATATATATATATATATGCTTTGTAATACTCATATAAAAAGGTAGGTAAAAATGAAAGCATATATTTTTTTAGTCAAATGCAATTAATATGTACGAGTTAGAATCTTTTGTAATACTTATTCAAATAGTTGCGCAGAGAAATTTATTAAATAAGTTTCCCCCCCAAAAAAATAAATATAAACCATTACTCGAACACCAGAAATGAATTATTTTCCAGATACCAAAAAACCACTAAGTACCTGAACAAGAACCGAAAGACTGGTTAGAAATTGACTAAGTAGCCTCGGAAGTCAATTATTAAGGAAAATTATATTATCTCTACTTCGGTTTACACAATATTAGACAATAATGCGGAGGAGAAAAAAAGCTAGCTGTTTAATAAAGTAGCTGATAAAATTGTAGGTGCTCTTAGATATCGGAGGAAACTTTCAAATAAATAATCAACGGAGGATCGTTCTCAAGAGTTTGTGTGAATATATAACTATTTAGATAAGGGAAAGACGAGGATTGTCGCTATTATTTCTGGGGCCTACAAGCCTCTGTGCAAGTCGACTACTCCCAACGATACTCCGATCAACTGACCGCTTTCTATGAAGTTGACTTGTATATTTCTCATCACGAACTTTCATTTCATTCCTTGAACTCTTCGGCAATAAATGAAGTAATATTCGTCCGTTTATAGTGGTACGTCTACAAACAATTGAGCAGAGAATATCACTGCTACTATATTTGGACGTAAACCATGAAGAAATGTACGTCATAAGGATATGGTAGTACGACACTACAATGGAGCGCCTCAAACTACTGATACCATAGTTAATTTGGTAACTTTGGGAGAATGAAGAATTATTCAAATATAGTAACACGTTAACACAAAATAGGCAGCACTGTATACCTGCGTAAATAATTGTTCAACATTATTCCGCTGAAGATTCATATTTACTCCAAACTCTCAACGAATGAATAATCATTCAAAAGAGATTCACGAAGTTTGCGTTCACTGTTTTAAATAGATAGTTATTAAATTCAGTAAATATTGGTACATATAATTTTAAAACGGTGGAAAATGCAATTACCTCAGAGGGATAGTTAACATTTAAAAATTTCAATCAGCCTATTGGACCTAGGTCCTTTATATGTTAGGGTGCTCAAAAAGAAAATACGTTTTTTTAACCACTATGAAATATGATTTAACCAACGACGTAAGAAGTAAGGTCGAACGGCCAGAAATGGTCTAGAGATAGTATAGCATTTCTTCTATACGACTGTGTGACATTCATAGTTGTTTCGATAATTAATCCCTTGAAAGATAAGACCTTTATGAAACAAAATATTCGCCATTGCTTACTGTATGAGTTTCGAATGAAAAATACCGATAAAGAAGCAGTGAGCAACATTTTTGAAGTGTATCCGAAAGCAGTGAGAGCTTGTACATGTCATCAGTGGTTTAAATGGTTTAAAGATGGCAATTGTAACATATCCGACAAGCCTCACTCCGGAAGCTATTATCCTCCATGGGATTAATTACAGAAATAACTTTGAATAACACATAGCAGGATACAAGAAAATGGCATACTTGGCTCTGAAAGCGTTGTTTGAATATTTCTTAGTAGCTACTTAGTAACTACTTAGTAACTACTTCTTCTTCTGGGAAGTCTTTTTCTGCTGCTGTAGTGGCTTCTTCTTGCCTCTGCTTTGGACGTCTTCTTCTTGGTAGTGAGGCTTCTTTTTCGGCTGCTTGGATAAAGTGAAGGTAACTGAAGGTAACTCTTCAATTAATCCAAATTACTTTTCGAAATATATATATATATATATATATATATATATATATATATATATATATATATATATATATATATATATATATATATATATATATATATATATATATATATATATATATATATATATATATATATATATATATATATATATATATATATATATATATATATATATATATATATATATATCACACACATATACACAAAAGGTCTATGTGAATAAAAACATGACCATATTAAGAACAATTAAGAAAAACGAAATACAGAGGAAGAAGCATCTGCTCTTGTGTAGAGAAACGAAATTGCCTCATTGCAACTAACCTTCAGAAGCTTGTTTACTGAGAGAAATAATGTGATTTTTAAAAAGTTTGAGCAGAATTGTTGAAGAAGATGTTATATATATATATATATATATATATATATATATATATATATATATATATAATATATATATATATATATATATATATATATATATATATATATATATATATAATATATATATATATTATATAAATATATATATATATATATATAGTATATATATATATATATATATATATATATATATATATATATATATATATATATATATATATATATATATATATATATATATATATATATATATATATATATATATATATATATATATATATATATATATATATATATATATATATATATATATAATATATATATATATATATATATATATATATATATATATATATATATATATATATATATATATATATATATATATATATATATATACGACTACGTCAAGCACAAAAATTGTGGAACAAAAAATTTCATTCACATTGATAACTATCTTGTTTTTCAGGCCTCAAATAGAAATTGAATATCAGAAATAAAAAAATAAAAAATAAAGAATCAAAATACGCTCTTCACGTTGAATACTTTTAAAATAAAATAAATAATGAGAGGCATAATGATCATTCCTCATAAATGATGAGAAAAGAAATTGTTGGACATACAACAGATTAACAAAAATTCTACAATTACTAGATTTAAAGAGTTAACATTGAACATCTATACAACAGCTGTTACAAATAGACTAAAAAAAGAAATTAATGATACTATTACATTAAAGAAAAAAGAGAGAGAATTGATAATTCACAGATTGAATACAATAGTATTGCTCTTACAATGAAAGCTCTTACGACTAGTCAATGCATTCAGTTTCATTCATCTGTCCAACTCCTTAATCTCAGATTTAACACCTATGTAGAGTACTAATAAATTCTTAGAATACTTCCTTTCCTCTTTCGTATTTTAATAATTTAAATACCTCACAACGCAGTGAATCTCAATATGTCAGTCCATACACTGTAAAATTTTGATCAAAATTGCCAAGTCATTATGCATTACATAAGAACTCACCAATATATATATATATATATATATATATATATATATATATATATATATATATATATATATATATATATATATATATATATTATATATATATATATATATATATATATATATATATTATATATATATATATATATTATATATATATATATATATATATATATATATATTATATATATATATATATATATATATATATATATATATATATATATATATATATATATATATATATATATATATATATATATATATATATTATATATATATATATATATATATATATATATATATATATATATATATATATATATATATATATATATATATATATATATATATATATATATATATATATATATATATATATATATATATATATATATATATATATATATATATATATATATATATATATATATATATATATATATATATATAATATATATATATATATATATATATATATATATATATATATATATATATATATATATATATATATATATATATATATATATATATATATATATATATATATATATATATATATATATATATATATATATATATATATATATATATATATATATATATATATATATATATATATATATATATATATATATATATATATATATATATATATATATATATTATATATATATATATATATAATATATATATATATATATATATATATATATATATTATATATATATATATATAATATATATATATATATATATATATATATATATATATATATATATATATATATATATATATATATATATATATATATATATATATATATATATATATATATATATATAATATATATATATATATATAATATATATATATATATATATATATATATATATATATATATATATATATATATATATATATATATATAATATATATATATATATATATATATATATATATATATATATATTATATATATATATATATATATATATATATATAATATATATAGTGCCCTTTTTAAATAGTAATCAAAATATAAAAAAAGCGTTTTCTGTAAAAAAAATAATTTAAAGCATTAACTTGTATACAATACTTATAATTTTAAAAACAATTAAAAACCAAGTAATAAATAAAAATAAAGTTTCTTTTATTTATAAAAATAATTATTATTTATGTATAAAGGTATAAACTATTAATTTAAAAAGAAAAACATGTAAAATATAATGTAAATTGTATATATTACTATACCAAATTCTTAAAGTACTTTAACCGCCTTTTTTATGTCATTTACGCGCCTAAAAACTAATTTTCCTGGGAAATCTTGAAGGTAAAACTATTTTAAAAAATTATTATAAATTTAAAATATATTTATTTTATGTTATATTATATTATATTTACAAGGAAAAAATGTTTATGTTAATAATTTCAATTTCAATGTATTTTCGTATTTAATATTTAAATACATTGTAAAACAATATTTTCTACTGTAAATATATAAAATTTTGTATATTATTTCAATATGAATTTGTAAAACTTTAATAATAATAAGGTTGTAAACCATTTTTGTTAAAATTTAGAAAACAAGAGAAGAAAAATAAAAGTGAAAAACAAATAATTTGTTAATTGATCCTTTACATTTTGGGAAAATTTCAAAAGGTCGTTAGCAAATTTAGTTACTCTTACTTTATCCAAGAAGCCGAAAAAGAAGCCGCACTACCAAGAAGAAGAAGCCACTGCAGCAGAAAAAAACTTCCCAGAAGAAGAAGTAATTCCAACACCTCTACTCCCGAAAGGAGACCCAGTTTGGCAGACCATTTGCCCTCGACTGTGGCTCCTCCTTTGAAGTAGCCTTCCATCCGAGGCTACAGACGCTCCACAGAAAAAGTGTTGGGTACCACACGCCTACCAGTCGGCTTTCTACAAGGGGACATTGAAAACACCCAGCCTCCTGATCTATCGCCCTTCTCGCCACAGAAAGTGTAAGGATCTCCTTGCACCGCATATTTGGTGACTCATACATAATTGATCCCTGCATATTTAGTAACCCCTCTATATATATATATATATATATATATATATATATATATATATATATATATATATATATATATATATATATATATATAATATATATATATAATAAATATAATAATAATAATAATAATATTTGTCAAAACATTGAAAAATTAGATTGTTCTAACTCGTGTGGTCATGAATGGGTAATAAACAAACATGTTTTTGCGTTACGTTTGAATTTCCTGATTTTAATCGCCTTTGTTGAGCATATCATAATATTGGAAAACAATAAGCTTCGCGGTCTAGTGATTGCATTGTTATTATTATTATTATTATTATTATTTTCATTATTATTATTATTATTATTATTATTATTATTATTATTATTATTATTATTATTATTATTATTATTATTATTATTATTATTATTGCATTGTCAATATTGTTATTATTTCTGTATTACTATAATGTCAGTTACTCTAGGGCAACAACTTTGATTTTACTACTAATATTCATCCAATATTATTTTATTATTACTATCATTATAATTATTACTATTACTGGTATTGTAATTTTTATTGCTATGTTGAATATTGTATTTACATTAATTTTGATATTACTATTAATACACTCAAATGTAAATTAGCTTTGAAATCAGTATAAAAGCCTCATTATCGTTGCTAATACAAACATTATTATCATCATCGTTATTATTATTATAGTTGATAATAGTATTAGTACTTTCTTATCACAATTATTATGATTATTATTTTAATACTTCGATCATTATCGTACTTGCGAATATCTTCTTTTTCCCATCACTATTACTTATATTATTTATCTTATTATTATTGATATTTAAAATTAATAATGTTATTACTATTTTCATTATTTTTAATTTTATAAGAAGAAGGGGGACCCCCCTCAACCCTCTAACTATCGTCCCATTTCTTTAACATCCGTTCTTTCTAAAGCTTTTGAATCTATCCTTAACAGGAAGATTTGGAAACATCTCAATCCTTCTAACCTTATCTCTGATCGCCAGTATGGTTTTCGAAAGAAACGCTCTACTGGTGATCTCCTTTCCCTTCTCTCTGACTCTTGGTCCTCCGCTCTTCGACATTTCGGTGAATTTTTTGCTGTTTCGCTAGACATATCGAAAGCCTTCAATTGAGTCTGGCACAAAGGTTTGATTTCCAAACTTCCCTCTTTCGGAATCTATCCTTCTCTCTGTAACCTTCTCTCTGATTTACATTCCGGTCGTTCTATAGCAGCAATTGTAGACGGCCACCGCTCTCCCTTTAAATCAATTAACAGTGGCGCTCCTCAAGGATCTGTCCTATCCCCAACACTTTTTCTACTTTTCATTAATGACCTTCTCTCTGTTACTTCATCTTCTATCAACTCTTATGCTGATGACTTCACCCTTCATTACTCTTTTCAGTTCGAAAGGTGCCCCTCTCAACAACAGTTACTAGACGCAAGGAGGGTTGCCTTGGAGCAGCTGCCCTCTGATCTATCTCGTATTTACAATTGGGGCAGAGAGAACATGGTTGTTTTCAATGCCACCAATACTCAACT
>SEYY01000569.1:112500-120000 GCA_009176605.1 Armadillidium nasatum
ATATATATATATATATATATATATATATATATATATATATATATATATATATATATATATATTGAAATTTAAGTATTGAAAAAAATGTTTTGCATGAAAATGATCTTAAGAATAAAAAGCAGAGATACAATAATGTGAAAAAAGCTTTCAAACTGCATTCTACTAGATTTATAAAGAAAATTGAAAAATTCCACGTTAGAGGAGCAATGCTTCATCTTTTATGATTAAAATTATGTAAAATATTAACCATAACGATAATCATAAATGGAACTTGAGGGAGACACCTGGTGTAATGAAAACAACAATAATCTTAGGTGTATATCTGATTGTTGTTGTTAAAGATTTACTATTTTACTTTTTATAAATTAAATTCATAATAATTCAATGTAATCTCATAGCTTGTATCATAACTATAGAGAAATAGATTCAAGCGCTTGAAAACATGTGGAACTGGAAAGTTCTAAGGTATGAACTCTGAAATTTCTGTGAAATGAAAATTTATAAATAACGGAAATATAAAACATTTTTCTTAATTTTACTTTATCAGTTATATATATTATATATATATATATATTATATATATATATATATATATATATATATATATATATATATATATAATATATATATATATATATATATATATATATATATATATAGTTTTAACGCTTTAAATTTATAAAATTAACCTTTTCAAACTTTCTGTTAAACTGCATTATATTGAACAAACCTGTTTCAAGAACAACTGAAGAATTATCTCCATTATCATTGGTATCAAGAATGCCGATAACGTCATGACTGTTGAGCTTTGGAACGACCTGAAATCATTCTGCATTTTCTCTCCTTAGAGAATAAATGCTAACAATGGAATGCAACCGCTGAATCGCTTCCCTTTACTCCTTGGATTATAATTTATATATATATATATATATATATATATATATATATATATATATATATATATATATATATATATATATATATATATATATATATAATATTTAATAATAAATATAAAATCTGTTAGGCTTCCTTGAAAAGGGCTCTGCCTGTGAATAATAATATATATTATATATATATATATATATATATATATATATATATATATATATATATATATATATATATATTATATATATATATATATATATATATATATATATATATATATATAGTATATAGTACATATTTTAAAACCGTTTTGGAAAACAGTTGTACTACAACGCAAAATGAAAATAGAAGAAATAAAAATTGTATTCTCAACAATACAACGTATTTTGAAAATGCTCGGGACTTTTACAGGACCCCATGTGATACGCGCAACAGTATATACTTATTTGAAGCTTTAAATGGTGAAGTTTCCTTGGGATAAACATATATTACATGTCCTCAGAAGCAATATTTAGACAAATCTCTGAGCAGCATGCAATTGATTGGAAAAATACTTTAGTTATCTTCAATTTGAAATAAAAAAATCTGTACTGCCTTTTAAAATCTTATTTCAAAAAAAAGAAAAAATAAATAAATAAATAAAATAAATAACTTCAAAATTTATTTCTTTTGTATATTTATAACAACACAAATCACGTTATGTCTACATAAAAAAAAAAAAAAAAAAAAAAAAATAAAAAAAAAAAAAAAAAAAAAAAATTCTCCATCGTTTGGCAGTTCGATATTTTTACTCTCTGAAATGTGCTGCATTATTCCTTTTTCAAATTCTTTTCTCCGTTGTCGTACTGTTTTCCTAACTGTTTAATCATTGTTCTACTGTTTGATCACTTTTCTCTCAATTACTCTGAAAACGAGGTTTTGCATGCATCAATAGAAACATCAGGTGATTAATCTCCATTGTTGACTTCTTATTTAATGTCTCAAATTAATAAATTTTTATCTTTTACTTTTTAATGTTTTAATATGTTTTTATATATTTAGAGTCTAAGACGCGTAATACTCTTTAAATTCGGGCAATATATATATATATATATATATATATATATATATATATATATATATATATATATATATATATATATATATATATATATATATATATATATATATATATATATATATATATATATATATATATATATATATATATATATATATATATATATATATATATATATATATATATATATATATATATATATATATATATATATATATATATATATATATATATATATATATATATATATATATATATATATATATCATAGTGTATGTCAGTAGGTTCAAAGCTATGGCTTTATGATCAATGTTTTCTCGCTATTTCCAAGCGAATCCAAATAAATCCTTTTATCTTCGGTTACAAAAGAGTAGATTGAATAGTTGGCCTTGGGAAGTCACAGAGTAAGTGTTCATAGGTATTTTTCTTATATCTAAAAAAAAAAAATAACTATAAAAATTTATTTTTAATTTTAAATGATTTTCATTCAGTTTTAAATCATTTAAAAAAATATTGAGAAGAAAAATAATAAAAATGATAATAAAAATAATTCTTCATTTGAGGTAAAAATGTTTTAAACACTAATATTTTTCATATTCTTATTACTCTCTGTGAGTTAATTTTTTAATCAACTTTCCCTATAATTATTCATTTTTAAAATGACAGGCATCAGACGATGTAGAAGTTAGAAGGGAGGGGGGTGTATCAGACGCCATGACCAGATATTTATTAATTAATTAGAGTTTTATTCGAGGCTAAGCAACTTTAAAATATTATATTATATTATGAATATTATATTATATTATATTATATATTATTATAATTATTATTAATTTTTAAAATTAGAAATTTATTAATTAATTAGAGTTTTATTCGAGGCTAAGCAACTTTAAAATATTATGTTATATTATGAATATTATGTTATATTATATTATATATTATTATAATTATTATTAATTTTTAAAATTGTTTAGCCTTGAGTAGATATTTTATAGATATTTTATAGATAGCCTCGGAGGTAGATATTTTAAAACGAAAGAGATGGGAAAAATACAAACCTATTGAGCAGGATCATTGGTGACTATTAAATGTAGATTTCACAGTAGATTAAGTGATGTTTAATGTTAATATCTATCATGTATTAAATATTTTATAAAGTACTAAAAAGTTCTATAGTATATACTGGAGTCTAATCAATTTCAAAATAAATAAAAATACTATTACATTACTATTACTATTACTATTACTATTACTATTACTATTACTATATTAAGTAATAAAACTATCGATCGAATACACAGTTAGATTTCCGACATAAATTCAAGTTTTTTTTTTTATTTTTACTGGAAAAAAAATATCAATGAGATTAATTCAATTAATATGAAAAAATAAAAACAAGTAGTCAATGTCGTCCCAGAGCGACATTTTTTTTTTTTTTGAGGATTTTAATAATCATCACCGCCAATGTCTCTTTCTAGTTCTCAAAATAAAACCAGTGAACTTACCTTCAATTTCTCTATCCAAAATGACTTTGAGAAGATGGTGTAGCTCTTCTACTGTTGATCCCCTTGGAGATGAACCCAAAATTCTAGACCTTTTTTTAACTTCTAATTATTTCCTAGTAGTGTTAAATTCGTTCAGTTTCTAAGTTTCTCCGATTCCCTTTTTATTTTAATATCAACTTCGATCTCTTAATGGGTTACGCTAGTATGACCTTTTTTTTGGAATTTTGTTACCGCAAACTGGTCGGGCTTTTATTATGATTTCCTTTGAAATGGTTATTACCTTCAGAAGAGTAATTATAACGTACAACAGAGGTGATTATTTCTGTCATGAAGGCGTACATTTCATATTCCTACTTTTCAACTAAAATTTACAAACTTTAGTTGGACTATGATGATTCACTTGCTGTCTTGAATTTGATAAAGATGAACGTTTTGCTCAAATTCTAGCTTATTATTCAGACCTTGATTATTACAGAGCTACACTTCCTCTTCCTTTAAAACTTAAAACATACCTTCATCTACAAGAGTTTTTTCTGCTCTTTTTCAACCTTAGAATTATCATGTGGTCTTGATAACATCTCTTCCGTAATTCTCAAAACATGTGCTTCGAAACTTTCAATCTTTATTGATAAAATATTTTGACTCTATCTTTCGACTTCGACTATCTTTTCTTACTGGAAACGTGATCTCATTCAGTTTGTCAAAAAAGAGGATTAATCTTTCTCAACACTCTAAATATTGTCCTATTTCTTTTATCTTGTTTTCACTAAAGTTTTAGAATATATCCTTCAAATGAAGAATTAAAGACATTTCAATTCTACTACTCTTATCTCTGATCACAAATTTGGTATTCGTAAATAAAGCTCTATCTGGAAGGAACACTCAATTATTAATCTTTTTCTCTTTCTTGGTTAAGCTTTCGATTGAGTATGATGCAATGTTATTGGATTCTAAATTTTCCTCTTTTTGCATATTTTTTTCTATCCAAACTTCCTTCTAATTAATTTTTTTGGTCATTCAATAGCAGCTTATGTAAACGGCCACCGTTCATCTTTCAAAGCTATTAATAATGGTGTTCTTAGTAATCTGTTGCATCCCAACTCTTTTTCTACCTTTAATTTATGACTTTTATTTATCTATCCACTCTAATGCTGTCAAACCTCTTCTTTATTACTCCTGTAAATTTAAAAGATGTCCAACCAACGGCAATAAATTGAAGATAGGATAGAGGCCAACTAGCATCTGATCTTCCTCGAATTATGAAATGGGGAGAAGGAAAAAAATTATTTTTTAATAACCTCTAAAACTCAGTTCCAATATCTTCCTACTTGACAAAATCATCATACAACTATGATGTCTTCTTCGACAACTGACAGCTAAACTTAAATTTTTGTCTTTTATTTTTGTCCATGGTGTTTCTTTTTCAAAGGATGACATTATTTCTCTTTCTAGAGAAGATTCAAAGAGATTGGGTGTTCGGAGGCGCCTTCAGAATTTAAACTACTACAGAAGCTTATTCCGTATACTGGTACTGTTAAAGCTTGATTGGAGTGTGATTCAGTTCAAATATCTGTGGTGGTTCCATTCACACAGCTTTCTTTGAAAAGCTAGAGCTTTGTGCTTTTCCTTTCATTAATTTTATCTTTGTCAGTAACTCTCTCCAGTCTCTTTTGTTTTGTTTTTGTTTTTTTTAAAGTTAACATCTCGAGGGCATTGCCCTATTCTAGGAGAGGGACTCTTCTAAATAGAATATACCTAGGATCCCCAAATGGGATCGAACCGATGTTCTCAAGCACGTGAGACAATCACTCCACCTTTTGATCCATAATTACAATGGACACTATTCTTCTAAACTCTTCAGTAGTTTACTTCCTTTTTGATAAAGGTTCATGCAACACTTCTATAAACACTATCACGTGTTTTGTCAGCCCAACTTTTTTACAAAAGATTGAGCAGTTATGTTTAATCTTACATATATTCTACAGAAAAGACTTTAGCACCCTCCTTTTATATATTTTCCCAATTTCCTTTGACTTGCATGCTTTCAACACCATAGCAATAATATGTAAATATATATATATATATATATATATATATATATATATATATATATATATATATATATATATATATATATATATATATATATATATATATATATATATATATAAATATATAATAGTTCAACACAGAAGTAAATAATAAAGAAAGGACCTGAACTTGAACAATTGCTCTCAAGTTTGAAACTTTTAAAAATAAATACAAAAATAAAATAGAAGAAAGCCACAAATTAAAAATTAGCAGCGAGAAACATGTCTAAAATGACTTTCTTTTTCGACTCATTCGCATCATGAAGTGTGAAACGTTTTTATGTACCAAATTTTCAATTAACTTAGCAGAACGAAAATAAAATAATATACGTGACAATTATAAGAATGATAATAATAATAATAATAATAATAATAATAATAATAATAATAATAATAATAATAATAATAATAATAATAATATAATAATAATAATAATAATAATAATAAATAATATAATAATAATATAATAATAATAATAATAATAATAATAATAATAATAATAATAATAATAATAATAATAATAATAATAATAATAATAATAATAATAATAATAATAAATAATAATAATAATAATAAATAATAATAATAATATAATAATAATATAATAATAATAATAATAATAATAATAATAATAATAATAATAATAATAATAATAATAATAATAATAATAATAATAATAATAATAATAATAATAATAATAATAATAATAATAATAATAATAATAATAATAATAATAATAATAATAGCTATTATAAAATAATAATAGACGTTAGACATTTTTAAGAACCATATATTTATTTATTTATTTATTTTTTTTAAATTTACAGGTTCTTTAATTAGTAAATATATAAATTAGAAAATGATTGTTATCATATTGTTTTGATATTATATTTGACAATAAAATTTCTCTGTTGCTTATTTGAAAGTAAGTTTACAATGTAGATTTTTATTTGCATATGTACTGCAAAAATTGTCCTAACGATTCGTTGGGACAAGTAGCAAAAATGTGACAGTAAAATTTTCAATAGGAAAAAAGACATGTTAAGCAAAAGAAAAGTCTCTTCACCGATTTGATTTTTTAATAAAATGTTACTGACAAATTTGTTGTGACATTTTAGCCACTTGTCTCAACGATTCGTTAGGACAATTCATGTGTCCGATCATTCTAGGTCAAATTGTAAATTAAATAATACCGATAATATCCATTTCTGATAATGAAAAAAAAATTCCCAAGTCTGTATATATACAACTGTTTTATATTTGCAAATTCAAATTTGCAAGATCATACCTTTTATTTTCACGATTCGAACAGCCATTCTTTATTGATTACGACTTAAGGAAACATTCTAAGATAACTAATTTACGAGCCATTATTGGCAAGATTATACAAATTAATATGTAGAATGTCGAGTGAAAGTACAGCATTGGAATAGTCTTTAAGGGAAAAAACTCCACGGAATTTGTAAATTGCATCTCTAATACCGGTTTATATAGAGGCAACTAAGGAAATATATCTGTCAAAACGTAAAATGTTTTGTAATATCAGATAAAAATAGATGAATAATCTTACCTTTTCTATACTCTCATCATTTTAAGATTAAATGGTAAGTGAGACCTAGGCGTAATAAGTATGTTTCTATAATTTTTATGGAAAAGTTTAAATAGATTGTACGTAATGTTTCATATAGCTATGTTGCAACTCTAAATTCAGCGTCATTAGAGCAAACTACCAGACCTATGGTGTATTAAAGAAGAGTTGATTAACAAACAGCCCTTAGAATATCATCTAATATAAATTTTTAAAAAAGTGTACCCAGACAAGACCTTTGTAGGATACCATTTTTCACAGGTAGAGAATTAGAAGAGTTCCCAAGAACTTTGAGATATTGTCTTCTGCTCTTACAGTAGGGTGAAAAAAGCTTCAAAAGGGTGCTTCTTTTACCATACAAACGAT
>SEYY01000569.1:137500-142500 GCA_009176605.1 Armadillidium nasatum
TCTTCTAGACCTTATCCCTTGTTCTTAACCGAAACTCAGGTGTTTGAGTGTGCTGAGAGCAAACACTACTCTGTCTCCTCCTACTGTCTCTATCCTCAATTGTCAGCCAAAGGCGTATGTTTCGCATATGTGCGCAATGATGTTGTTTGTTCTCGTGTCTCTAATTTGGAATCTTCTAAATTCTCTACTTTATGGCTTAAACTTTCTGGTCTGTCTATTTATTCATCTTCAGACTATCCAAAATTCTTCGACTACCTTAACTCCAAAATAGAACACATTCTTTCTTCTTCTCCATTTTTTGAAATCATTATTTTAGGTGATTTCAGTGTTCACCACCGCCAATGACTTTCATCTAGTTCTCATGATCCAGCTGGTGAACTCGCCTTCCAGTTTTATATCCAGAACAGCCTTAAACAGTTGGTGCATCTCCCTACCTGTATTCCTGATCACCTTGGTGATGAATTCAACATACTTGATCTTTTCCTTACTTCTTATCCTTCTCCTTACACTGTCAAACTCTTTCCTCCTTTAGGTTCATCCGATCTCTTTCTTATCTCCGTGTCTTGTCCTGTCTCTTCCAGTCTTGCGCAAGAACGGCCCCAGCCTTCGGCGAAGAGACGTTTCTGGCATTTCGGTGCCACTAACTGGTCTGACTTGCGGTTGTACTTCTCTGATTTTCCATGGAATGATTACTGTTTCCGTGGGAGGGGTCCCTCTGAGTGTGCAGAGCGCATAACCGAGGTGATTCTCACTGACATGGAGGCGTACATTCCATATTCTTTCACTTCTACTAAACTCAACAAAACTTAGTTTATCTCTACTTGTTATCGTGCTATCCGCCACAGGGATGCTGCCTTCAGGGACTACCGTCGTCTTCAAACTCCAGAAACTCACTCATCTTATATTTCATTTCGGAATCGTGAAAAATCTATTCTCTCTAACACTAAAAACTCATTTCTCAGTTTAAAATGCAAAAATCTTTCTAATTCCTCTTCTTCACGTTCTCTCTGGCAGTTTGCTAAAGATGTCAACTTAAACGTTGCTTCTTCCTCTTTCCCTCCTTTAGTATCTTCTGACGGTACAACTGCCTTTTTGACTTCCTCTAAAGCTGAACTCTTCGCTCAAACTATTGCCATTAATTCAACCTTAGATGATTCCGGAGCTGTTCCTACTCCTTCAAACCCCTCAAACTCATTTATGCCTAAAATTATAATTTCTTCTAAAGACGTTACTTCTGCTCTCTCTGAGCTTAGCAGTAAGAAGGCGTACGGTCCTGAAGCTATTCCTCCTGTGGTTCTCAAAACTTGTGCTTCCGAGCTTGCACCCTGCCTTGTTAAACTATTTCGTTCATGTCTTTCTACTTCAACCTTCCCTTCCTTCTGGAAACGTGCATTTATTCAGCCTGTGCCGAAAAAGGGAGACCCTTCTCAACCCTCTAACTACCGTTCCATTTCTTTAACCTCCGTTCTTTCTAAAGTTTCCGAATTTATCCTTAACAGGAAGATTTGGAAATATCTCAATTCTTCTAATCTCATCTCTGATCTCCAGTATTAATTTCGTAAGAAGCGCTCTACTTGTGATCTTGTTTCCCTTCTCTCTGACTCTTGGTATTCCACTATTCGGCATTTCGGTAAATCTTTTGCTGTGGCTCTGGACATATCGAAGGTATTCGATAGAGTCTGGAACAAAGATTTGATTTCCAAACTTCTCTCTTTCTTAATCTATCCTTCTCTCTGTGACCTTCTCTCTGATTTCCTTTCTGGTCGTTCTATAGCAGCTGTTGTAGACGGCCATCTTTCATCCTATAAATCTATTAATAGTGGTGTTCCTCAAGGATCTGTCCTATCCCCAACTCTCTTTCTACTTTTCATTAATGATCTTCTCTCTATTATTTCATCTCCTATCCACTCCTATGCTGATGACTCCACTTCATTACTCTTTTCAATTTGAAAGGCACCCCACCCAGCAGCAGTTAATAGACTCTAGGAAGGTAGCATTTCAAATTGGGGAAGAGAAAGCATGGTCGTTTTCAGTGGCACCAAAACTCAATTCCTAAATCTTTCTACTTGACACAATATTCCACACAACTATGATATCTTCTTCGAAAACACTCAACACAAACCTTCATCTTTCCTTAAAATTCTTGGTGTTTCTTTTTCTCGTGATCTTTCTTGGAAAGATCACATTTCCTCTCTTTCTAAACAAGCTTCTAAGAGGTTTGGAGTTCTGAGGCGCCGGCTACAGTATTTAAGTTGTTCTCCCCTGTATGGAGCACGTCTCACACATCTGGGGTGGTTCCACTCACACAACTCTTCTTGAAAAAGTGCCCACCAGAGGTGAAATATATATATATATATATATATATATATATATATATATATATATATATATATATATATATATATATATATATATATATATATATATATATATATATATATATATATATATATATATATATATATATATATATATATATATATATATATATATATATATATATATATATATATATATATATATAATTATATAGATAACCACTATGATAAACCGTGGAATCATGATTTACAATTTTATAACTGCTAATGATGTTATAATTTCGAGGAATCGAACCCGGGCCCCAAAAGATGGAAGTCCGTTGTGTTGACCACTACTCCACCGATGGTTCAAAAGGAAATAATCCAGAACTTCTACTGACATATCTCGCCTAGTGAAAAGTCCCTTCAATATTTTCCCGACCACAACTTGGGGGTAGCGTCAACATGGACCAGGTTCTATCCTGAGTATAAACCGCAGTGCAAATGTTATAATTTTGATAACCACTATGATAAACCGTGGAATCATGATTTACAATTTTATAACTGCTAATGATGTTATAATTTCGAGGAATCGAACCCGGGCCCCAAAAGATGGAAGTCCGTTGTGTTGACCACTACTCCACCGATGGTTCAAAAGGAAATAATCCAGAACTTCTACTGACATTTCTCGCCTAGTGGTTATCAAAATTATAACATTTGCACTGCGGTTTATACTCAGGATAGAACCTGGTCCATGTTGACGCTACGCCCAAGTTGTGGTCGGGGAAATATTGAAGGGACTTTTCACTAGGCGAGAAATGTCAGTAGAAGTTCTGGATTATTTCCTTTTGAACCATCGGTGGAGTAGTGGTCAACACAACGGACTTCCATCTTTTGGGGCCCGGGTTCGATTCCTCGAAATTATAACATCATTAGCAGTTATAAAATAATATATATATATATATATATATATATATATATATATATATATATATATATATATATATAATATATATATATATATATATATATATATATATATATGTGTGTGTGTGTGTGTTTGTGCGTATGAGTGATTTAAATTTTATAAATGTTTGAAAAGTATTTAATTTCTTGAATCTATATTGTTGAAGTTTTATACTTAATAGAGTCAAAATGAATAGGAAATGGTAGTCGCATTTACTCGTTTCTATATGTTCTGAAAATAAATTGTGGATATTCTTATTTTTTCATATTCTTAATAGCGAAAACAATGAAACTGAATTCCAAATCAAAATCTGCATAAATTACTACAAAAATTTGTGTTTATTAATATCCGTAAAAGTTTATGACCAGATATTGACATCAAATCTCTATCTGTACTCGCCTATTAATACTGATAATAATATTGCAGATTTATCTTCGATCCTTATGTGCTTTCTACAAATACATATGTGAAATGCAATGTGATATTCGATTTCTATTACTCCAAAAGCAAGATGTAATAAGCATCAAGGACTATGTACTTATGCCAATCAATATACAGTATTAAAGCTCTGATTGATTATTCATTCTCAAAATCAATTATTTTCACTTAGCTTATGTTGCATATAAAATCTCTTTGTAGATTTTCAAGCTTGCTATTTCTCTCTCTCATATATATATATATATATATATATATATATATATATATATATATATATATATATATATATATATATATATATATATATATATATATATATATATATATATATATATATATATATATATATATATATATATATATATATATATAATAAGGATATAAAGTCTTTTCAAGGAAAAAAAAATGTTAAAAAAAAAAAAAAAAAAAAAATCTGAAATCAAGATTAAATTCAGCAGGAAACACAGAAGATGGGAGAGAGTTCCACAGAACAGATGTAGCAGGAAAGAAGGAGGTATCACAGCGGACAAGCATGAAGTTGCCTATGTCCACGCAAAATTGATACGAAGACAATGCACCACTTGTGCTAAGAGGACGACGTAAAGGTGGAGGTATACTGGTTGATAGTTCCCTCGAGTATTTGCCACTGTAGTACCTATAGAAAAGAGACAAAGCACCAACGTCACGTCGCAAAGATAAAGAGTCAAGTGAGTTAGAAAAAGGAGAACAGTGTTTTGACCCAACCTTATCCAAATGATTGGTGAAACCTGAGCCACCCAGATATGAGAGCAATACTCCATACAAGGGCAGATGAGACCCTTGTATAATTGGAGCAACTGCGAGGAAGAAAAAAATTCCAGCAGTCTAAACAGAATTAACAGCTTCTTTGAAACCGCCCTAGCGACCATTGTGATATGAGGTTTCCAAGACATTTTTTTTGTTTATGTGAAGGTCAAAGATGTTTATATTGTCAGCAGGAGAGATGGGAGAACCATAGAAAGAAATAGAAAAGTTACGAGGTGTCTTTGAGAGGGAGATTTCAAGAAGTTGAGTTTTTAAAGAGTTGAATTTTACAAGGCTGAGATGTCCCCACTGGAAAATTCTATCCAGATCTGCAAGAATGGAATCGGAAAGATGAAGACGAGAGGCAACTCTCTCTCTCTCTCTCTCTCTCTCTCTCTCTCTCTCTATATATATATATATATATATATATATATATATATATATATATATATATATATATATATATATATATATATATATATATATATATATATATACAGAATCCTTTTATGTGT
>SEYY01000569.1:147500-157500 GCA_009176605.1 Armadillidium nasatum
TTTTAAACGGTCACAGTTCATCTTTTAAACTTATTAACAGTGGCGTTCCTTAGGGATTTGTCTTATCCAAGACTCTCTTTCTGTTTTGCATTAAAGACCTTATCTCCCTTACTTCCTAATATATTCACTAGTACACAGAAGACTCCACCATTCATAACTCCTTTTATTTTGAAAGACGTCCTCACAAGAGCAATTAATTAACTCTAGAAGGGTGTCCCTGGAACAGCTAGCATCTGATCTTTCTAAAATTTATAGTCTTTCAGAGAAACTATGATTGTTTTCAATATCTCAAAAACTCAGCTCTTCTACCATTCTATTTTATTTAGTATTCCATAAAAATGATATATTTGAAAACACAAAATTCAAACCTTCGTCTGTCCTTAATATTTTTCGTGTTTCTTTGTCTCATGAACTGTCTTGGAAAGATCACATTTCTTCTCTCTAAGAATTCAAAGAGGTTTTGTGTTCGGAGATGTCTTCAAAATTTTTTCACGCAATTGCCCCCTCTGTATTGGTGTGATATCACTACTCTATTAAGTACGTCTCACACATCTAGGGGATTTTACTCACAAAACTGTCTTTAAAATATAGAGTCTAGGGTTTTTCGTCTTATCAACGGTTTATCAATAGACAACTTTCTTTATTCTCTTTCTGCCCTCTGAATTATTGCGTCACTTTTCCTATGTTATCACTATTACAACGGACTCTACTCTTCTGAGCTCCTCTGTCATATACCTCCTCCATTGAGAAGGACTTGTACCGCACGTCTTTCTACACAGTCTCATCCTTTCTATGTTCAACTCTCTGACCCCAAACTTAATATGTATTCATGGTCATGCGTGTACTGTACTAGCAAAATTTGGACACGCTTTCCCATTCTCAATTTTCTCAACTTCCTTTGACTTTCACACCTTCAAAAACTATGTATCGTGAAATGTCGACATTTCATTTGGCCCTTCCCTAGAATTTACATGTTCGATTGTAAATAGAAGGCATGTGGATTTTGCCCAAAGGAGGAGACATTGAGATAAAAATCTTTAATTTAAAGAGCATTTCCTGACTGTATGTATCCTTAAAATTTTAATTGTTCTAATTAATGTAATACCTTGTAAATATTTATTTTGAAACTAAAAGTAGAAATTTCTTTATGAGGCTTTCGAACTCCTATATTATCTCTGGTAATCTAGCTGTCTGTAACTTTTAGATGTCTTAAATGCAGAATTTTCACTCAATTTGTTTGAATAAATTTAGGAATTACTTTACCAGGATTAAAAGCAGGAAAAGGATTATAAGATCAAAATTTAGAATTTATTTAATTTTTAATTTATATCGTACTATAAGTTTCACGACAAAAAATGCTTCTTTCAACTGAAATTTTTAAAATATTATTTTTAAAACAAAAGATGTAAATCTCAAATAGAATGGAGAGGAGAGACTATATATGAGGTACTGAATTCGGTGTGTATAGTCTGAAAATTAATATATAAATGAAACTCTTCAAGTGAGCTTACAATGACGCAAGTAGTAAAAAGTAAGAAATCTTATATTTTAATAAATTATTGTTTCTCGTATATCAAAAATGTTTCAGACGGTTTAATGAATTATTATATGTCATTTTATATTGTTTTGTTTCATATTTATTATTTTCATTTCAGTTGTTTTTTTTTTAGAATATTTGCTTTAAAAGAGACCAGATTGCATTTCATTTGCGCACAAAATTTGAGAAAAATATATGATTTTAGGTTTTTGCTCTATCTTTTTTTCATTTCTTAACAGTTGCAGTGAACGATAGAAAAATTATTTCTTTTTAAAAAAATTCTCACTTCATCTGAAGTTTCAGAAAGGGAAAAATTTATCGCACTCTTCTTTGAATGCTTCTTGGGCTTCCTTTGTCTTCTTTTTTTTAAATGAATTGGGCTTAAAATCATGTTTCATAAGGAGATTTTTTATCATTACTTTTTTACATTCTTGCGTATGTGTTATTGTGAGATTCTTTTTTTTTTATTACGAATCTTCATTTCTTATGCAAATTTTTTTCAGAAATAAAAAAAAGTTGCATATATATATATATATATATATATATATATATATATATATATATATATATATATATATATATATATATATATATATATATATATATATATATATATAGATAGATAGATAGATAGATAGATAGATAGATAGCTAAATAGAAAAGTAGGTTTCTCTGAGCTGACTCCAAAACAAAGCTAATGGTCATTCTAAACGTTTAACCCCATGAGCCAATGTGCACTTCTTCAAACCCATCTCTAGCTCTAATCATCTTTCCACTCTTCAATGCCTTTCCTTGAACTTAAAATATTTATACGTTTTGAACTTTTTTGGTATTAGATTATATTTTTCAGCGCTTGTTATGAGCATAAAAATAATATTTACAACTCTATCAATGATAAACTCTCGAATGATCATAATGAGATACCGAAACATTATATCGCACTCTATTGTTCAGTGATTTTTCCTTTTCTATCTTCATTTCATATTAAATATCAATAAGGAAAATATTAGTTTAAAAATATAAGAAATTCAAACATATTAAATAAAATTTAAACGTGTTTAAATAGATATATTTGAGGCTATATTTTCAAATATGAAAAAGTTTTAATTGAAAGTTTCTTTCAAAGTTTGATACAATTATAACAAATGATGAAAAATGAAGTTTTCATTTTCGTGAATGTTGTGCAAAACAGTGCAAATTAATCGATATTTTCTTTCAGAGATTAAAATAGTAATTTTATTCCTACAACAACTTTGAATTACTGAAAAAAATATTTTAATTTCTAATGAAGTGAAATTTTAATGACTTCAAATTTTGAGAAGTATGAGGACTTCAAATTTTGCCTTAGTAAAGCTTAGGTAAATGCTCCAAATTCCATACAATAAGAAATGCTTTATTTTCAATAGTATTATCACATTATAAACAAAAATAACTCACCCTATGGCCTCAATCATTGAATTTATTTTTAAAAGCTGTCAAAAGCTGTCAATAATTTATTGGAAATTTGAATCGAAATAAATTGAAAAGTTCAAAAGATTTTAAAGCATTAAATTTACTTAAGATAAATTTTTCCTCTGTGAAAAAACATTATATTTGGTTAGATCTCGAAAAGATTAGATAAAAAAATTAAAGTTAATACCCTTAAAATTTAAAACATTTACATTCTGAACCTTTGAATAAACACTTCAAATTTCAGTTTTCAACTTCCTTTCTCTATATTTTCTTGTAAACAAAGATATGCGAAGCTCTTCAAATTAAAACTGTATAATAATAGAAAAAAGTAGAAATTGAAAAATTTTACCAAAATTCAATTCCTAAAAAATAAAATACTGAGAAGGGATTGTCTAAGTTCCTGAGACCGAAAAGTTTATGTAGTCTTATTATGACGTAATTTGGCAAGGCTTTCTAACAAATCTCTTTTGGTAATTGAAAACCTATTAAAGTTTTTGTCAAATTCAAAATATGATTTTACATTTTTACTACACTCATATTTGTACTTAAATTACGTTGAATATAATATTCATGTTTTAATTAAAACTTTCAATCTTAAAAATTAAATACATTGGTTAATTGAATATTTGCCTAAGGAATTTTAAATTTATTACTCACATAAATTTAATCATAAAATACATTGCTAAAACGCTAACTTTAGTTTCAAAATTGTTGGCGACATTTTTACCTTCACATTCAATTTTTTTCCATTCGAATAACTTTGAATATTTTTTTTTATATAAAATCTGAAATGAATTTTCAAAGGAAAAAATTAAACACTATGAAGAAAAACTCAATTCATAACAAAAGTTTCTTTTGCTTATTTAAAAGAAAACTTCTTATAAATAATGTGAATAGAATTTTTATTTAAATAGAAGGGAATGTCAATTTAAATAAAAATAAAAAAATAAAAAAAGAGTTTTATTTTATTGCAAATTATTTCGCTCTTCAATTATTATTATTATTATTATTATTATTATTATTATTATTATTATTATTATTATTATTATTATTATTATTATTATTATTATTATTATTATTATTATTATTATTATTATTATTATTATTATTATTATTATTATTATTATTATTATTATTATTATTATTATTATTATTATTATTATTAATGCAATTATTATTATTATCATTATTACTCTCATCAATAGTGGTAGTGGTGCTAGTAATAACAGCATGAAAGTTATTATTATTACAGTAGCTCCTATTATTATTGGAGATATTACTGTTACAATTATTATTAATTTAATTATTATTATTAATGTTATTATTATTATCGTTATTATTATTACTATCATTATTACTTTTATCATTGTTATTATTACTATTATTATTATTGTAATTACTATATTATTATTTTTATTACTATTATTATTATTATTATATTTATTATTATTATATTATTATTATTATTATTATTATTATTATTATTATTATTATTAATATTAAAATATTTATCATTATATATATATTATTATTATTATTATTATTATTATTATTATTATTATTATTATTATTATTATTATTTATTATTATTATTATTATTATTATTATTATAATTAGCATTAGTATTATTATTACTATTATTATTATTATTATTATTACTATTTATTTACGACTTGCTTTCTTGAACATTATGAACACTAAAAAGATTTCTTGTAAATAAATGCTTAATTCCAAGAAGAGCTAAATTATATTTGGAAACTAAAACGTTTGTTCCATGGTTAAGATTCTTTTAAGAATATTGAAGATTCTTAAAGGGAAGTGGCACGTGAAGCGTGTTCCACTTGATATTGCTGTAATTTTTCTACTCGCAGCAGCGAAAATTGATGATAGAAACTTCTATCTTCAATTATTATCGCTGCCGAAATCTTGAATGGTCACGTGATGTAAACAAACATGGAGGAGTTAGGCCAAGGCCTTCTTTTAGAATAAAAACTTTTTGTAAATATTATTACACTGTTCCAACGTTTTTAATCATGGCTGCCACTAAAGTCTTTTTAAAATCTTCGTTTGACTCATACGTTATCTTATATTCTTATATATGGCCTTAATGATACTTTATTAAATTAAGCGATTGTTTAAGTTAATTAAATGAGTTAATAAATTAGATGTTAAATATATTGACGTTTGCATAAACATCAGGTGATAATTGCTAAAGCGAAGTGTCCCACTAATATTCAAGATTCTTCAAGATATTTTTGTTGCAGCTGGCATAAACGTGACGTCATACTTGTATGTTTGCCTTTCTGAAAGTTTTTATCCAGAATTCTTGATTGTATGCTTTTATGCAAGTATGATTGTTTGCTTTTATTATTGTTGTATTTCTATTTGTTGGTACATAAGCTTATGAACGTGTGTATAAATATATAATGTAACAATTATTTTCTGTAATTATGTTTTAGTATTATACAATATTTAGGCATGCTGTATCTCAGTTCTGTTTGTATATTGTAATTGTTTTTATTGTGTTTATTCCTAAATTTATTTATAATTTTGCAGCTACAACTCATATATTCTAATAAGATTTATTGGTTTATGCGCAGATTTACATTATTTTACAGAAGTCACCATTACCGATAGTGCGGTTACTGTTGTTCTTATTATTATGGCAATCTATTCTCCTGCTGTTATTAATTTTATAGCAATCATTGATAGATTATTATTATTAGTTTTATTATTATTATTATTATTATTATTATTATTATTATTATTATTATTATTATTATTATTATTATTATTATTATTATTATTATTATTATTATTATTATTATTATTATTATTATTATTATTATTATTATTATTATTTTTATTATTATTATTATTATTATTTATATTATTATTTATTACTATTATTATTTTTCTTATTATTATTTATTACAATTATTATTTATTATTATTACTATTTATTAATATTATTATGATTACAATTATTATTATTTTTAGCAAAGTTCTCTTAACGATTTTCTTACAATCAATATTAATGTTAACTTAAAATGTCGATATAATACAAAAAAAAATTTCAGACAAGTTTATTACTGAAATGGAAGAGGTTGAAATATTGCATAACAATTGATTTTTTTTAAAAGATATTCATTATTCAAATACAGTGTGCATATTCTGCTGTTGTCTGGTCAAGAAGTGGGAGGGAGCAGAAGGAAAAGAGAAAGGAAGCAGCGTGGAAGAGAAGGAAGATAATGGAATCTGAAGAGGAGTGAAATGCTCTCTCTCAAAAAAAACTCGATTGGAGGGGGGAGTGAGGTTGTTCTGCTTAGATGGAATCAGCCCCCAAGAGAGAAGAAAACCTTTTGACATTTATTATTTTCATTTTTTCATTTTTCATTTTTTTTGAAATTTAAAAAAAAAAAATTAATTTAAAATCAAATTAATAATATATTAAAAATTTTATAAAATACGTTGTGAAGCAACAAAAGTTTGAGACAACGTTCCTGTAAAAAGATTAATATTAGAAGTAAAATAAGCTTATCTATTTGAACACTGATTATAATTGTATATGCTACCCTAGCACCAGAATCATATATATATATATATATAGGGATGGAGCCTATATACCGATACCTATATATACCGATATATATATATATATATATATATACTACCGATAATATATATATATATATATATATATATATATAATATATATATATATATATATATATATATATATATATATATATATATATATATATATATATATATATATATATATATATATATATATATATATATATATATATATATATATATATATATATATATATATATATATATATATATATATATATATATAAATATACCCGTTTATAAAATAGTTAACCAAAAATTTTAAAGATACTTTTTCCCTACATTTCTATTTTACGCTTAAAAACAATTTGCGCGCTAAACCTCGAAGGGAAAACCATTTTAAAATATTATTATTAAATGTAAAATATTTCTTTTATATTTTATTATATTATACATGCAATTAAAAAATGTTAGTGTTCAAAATTTCGATTCTAATGTATTTTTATATGTATTATGTAAATATGTTATTAAAGAATATTTTATAATTTAAATAAATAAAATTTTGTATATTATTTCAATGATTTTATGAAACTAAATAAATAACATCGTAAGCAATTTTTGTTAAAAATGAGAAATCAAATAAAGTGAAAAAAACCAACAATTTGTTAATTGATCCTTTACATTTTGAGATAATTTTAAAAGGTCGTTAGCAAATATTGAAAAATTCACTTTATCCAAGAAGCCCAAGAAGAAGCTGCCCAAAGCAGAAAAAGAAAACGCCACTATAGCAGCAGAAGAAGACTTCCAAAGCAGAGGCCAGAAGAAGCCGCTTCCAGAGCAGCAGAAGAAGAAGTTCCAACGCCTGTGCTCTCAAAAGGAGACCCAGTTTGGCAGAACATTTGCCCTCGACTGTGGTTCCTCCTTTGAAGTAGCCTTCCATCTGAGGCTTCAGACGTTCCACATGCCTGAAGAGAAGTGGTGGCTACCACACGCCTACCAGTCGGCATTCCACAAGGGGACTTAAAAAACACCCAGCCTCCTGATCTATCCCCCCTTCGCACAACAAAGTATAGGGACCTCCTGCACCACATAGTTGGTATTTCCGGAGATAATTAGGTCCTTACATACTGGTAACCCTGGTCTTAGGTTACTATATATATATATATATATATATATATATATATATATATATATATATATATATATATATATATATATATATATATATATATATATATATATATATATATATATATATATATATATATATATATATATATATATATATATATATATATATATATATATATATATATATATATATATATATATATATATATATATATATATATATATATATATATTATATATATATATATATATATATATATATATATATATATATATATATATATATATATATATATATATATATATATATATATATATATATATATATGTGTGTGTGTGTGTATGTGTATGTGTAAGCGTGTGTCAAAATTAGTCTAAGACTAATTTATAAAGTATAAGAGAAAATTGACTTTAAAGTATAACAATGGATATCATTAAAATTCCTCTTTAGCTCGAATAAATCCTTTTATATATTTATTCCATTCTTTTTATCTTTATTAATCTATTTATCTTTCTCTATCTAACATTCCTATATCTCAATGGCAAAATTCATTTAAAATAATCTCTTCCAATCTATTTTTGCTTGATCTCTTTTTCTGTATATTTTCTTTTTCTTCTTCTTCCTTTTCATTTCTCCCCACTTTCATAGCTCTATCTTTATTCTCTTTTCATCCCATATAAAGAAATTGAATGTAAATAGACATTCTTATTCAAGTAACAGAATGAACGTGAAAGTAACGAAATTTTGAGTCGATATTAATCTGAGAAAACTTTTAATAGATAAACATATTTATGGAAGATTCACAGAGAGATAAATGAAGCCAAAATAATAAGGAAAAAAAAAGAAAAGAAAAAAAAAAAAAGGTTGTTGCAGAGGATGCATAAAAGATACATAAAAGAATAATAGGAAAATTTGAAAAAAGATAAAATAATAATAATAATAATAATAATAATAATAATAATAATAATAATAATAATAATAATAATAATAATAATAATAATAATAATAATAATAATAATAATAATAATAATAATAATAATATAATAATAATAAGAATAATAATTTTAATAATAATAATAATTATATATAATATTTTATTATTATAAAACTTAGTATGCATATGATAAGAGATGTAAATAAATAAATAGGAATAATAGTTGTAATAGTAATACTACTTTTACCACACCATTTTAACTTCCGATAATAATAACCCTTTACAAAGACAGTTGTAGTAATGATAATAATAACCTTAATAAAATAATACCATTAAATAATGATAATAATAATATATAATAAAATAATAATAAATAATAATAATAATAATAATAATAATATAATAATAATATAATATATAATAATAATATATATATATATATATATATATATATATATATATATATATATATATATATATATATATATATATATATATATATATATATATATATATTCAATTTCAATTATGCTCTTTTACTGTACATATTTTTGTTCATTTTTTAAAGTACTATTTAGATGGAAAACAAGCATATGGGACGAAAATAATTGCCAACTAAGTTAGGCTTAGATTCTATGAAATTGTATGTGGGAATGAAATATATAGTATAAGAGGCAGAAAAAGTAACTGACTACCTGGAAATATAGAAACAGTATATTATTCATAAAATCTAATAACGGTTGTGTTTGCTGTAAAATTTGATTTAGGCTGCTGATGAAAATTTAAATAAACTACATGAAAGATGAACGAAACGTGACTATGATGATGACAATGACGTCATTCAAATACCCCTCCACTGAAAAAAGTAACTACATTTAAATTAGTTGACTCATCACAGACTAAAGTTGATCAATATCACTTCCACGTCATCTGTTAGTTAGAATTATTATAATATTTAGATTACATTTCTTTTTAACTAATAAATATTTACAATGGCAGTAGTTGCCACTCTTCAATTCAGTTCACTCTTAATGTTTAAAGATGACCTAGTTACGAATACACATAGAAAGATACGAAGGAGCATTAATAATCGGCGGCAAGTCTGGTCTAATGGCACAATATTTTCAAATAAGAATCAAGAATTCAAATGAGATACAAAAGTTTCCATGTTTTTTTGCCTTTTAAAGTTTATTTTCTAAAATATTAATTCCAGCATTACTAAACTAACTATTCAGTGAATCTGCGATTTTCTTTCTTACGTTCAGACTTCTTCTATTATCACTTCGTTCATGGCGTTAATATGCTCTTTACTTTTATTAAATGGATAAAATTGTTTTTGACGCTTCATATTATTACTTTTGATTTA
>SEYY01000570.1:52599-55099 GCA_009176605.1 Armadillidium nasatum
TAATTAGAGGTGTATAATTGATTTATTTAAATATTTTAATTCTAATTTTCATCATCCATATATTCATTCCTTTCACCATCTATAAGCACATTAGTAAATTAATACAAACACATATTCAGTACCTACGAACGCACATTCAAATTATTTTCAATTTACATTCTCTTAAGGTTTCATACCTATTTAAAATTTGATGATTAGTTGATCTATGCGTGTACAGATCGTATGCATCTGAATCTCATTTAAGACTTCAAGTGTTATGCAGGCATTTACTCTTGCATGCCCCGAATATCTAATGATGTTCACTTCGGTGTTGAGAAATTCCATACATGATGCAACCAGTGGCTTAATAGATTCTTTATATGCACAGTTTAATTGAAAGAATTATGTTTATAAAAGATCCTTCTCTGTATTTCATTTTTACATATATTATTCTTTACGCTTCAATCTGTTATGTCTTTATTTTTATACCTTCTCTTTTTCTCGCTCTATTTATCTATCTATCTATCTATCTATCTATCTATCTATCTATCTATCTATCTATCTATCTATCTATCTATCTATCTATCTATCTATCTATCTATCTATCTATCTCAGTCTATCTATCTATCTATTCTATCTATCTATCTATCTATCTATCTATCTATCTATCTATCTATCTATCTATCTGTCTATTTTTCCATCTATATACCTATCTATCTTTATCTATCTATCTTTATATTTCAGCATTTTTATATTTTTGATTCTATCTATCTATTTGTTTATTTTTCTATCCATCTATCTATCTATCTATCATTTTATCTATCTATATATCCATTTATCTATCTATCTATCTATCTGTCAATCTATCTAGGAATCTTTTTGAATCTATCTATCTATCTATTTATCTATCTATTCATCCATTTATCTATCTATCTATCTGTCAATCTATATATCTGTCTATCTATCTATTATCTATCCATCTATTTATTTTTCCACAAATCTATCTATCTATCAATTTGTTTACTTCTGTATATTTACCTATCTATCAATCTATCTATTTATCTATCTGTCTATCTATTATCTGTCTAATTATTTTACCATCTATCCATCAATTTATTTTTCCATCTATCTATGTATCTATTATCTATCTATCTATCTATTTTTGCCATCCATCTATCTATCTCTCTTTCTATCTATCTATCTATCTATTTATCTATCTGCCTATCTATCTATTATCTATCAATCTATTTATTTTTCCATCTATCTATCTATTTATCTATCTATCTATCTATCTATCTATCTTTTTGTTTGCTTATATCTATCTATCTATCTATCTACCTATTTATCTATCTATATATCTATCTATCTATCTATCTATCTATCTATCTATCTATCTATCTATCTATCTATCTATCTATCTATCTATCTATCTATCTATCTATCTATCTATCTATGACTGTCTAGTTCTTCTTTCAGTGAGTCATATTAACTCCTTTGCATGAAAAGTTAACCTTATTCTGACCTTTGGCTAATGTATCTACGTGATCTCTACTTCTTTCTCTGACTTGAACATTACTTTTTTTTTTGTGAATAAATTGAGAGCAGAGCATCATCGACTGTCGCAGTGAATCGAGAGCCGAGAAAAGGTATTCAACGTCAGCTCCGTCAATGTACGCGAAGAATATTTTAAAGCAGTCTTTCATATTTGTTTTGAGGAATTAGAAGCCTCATAAAGTGCTTATCTTGCATAATTGGATTGAAAGTGACTTTTACGACTTCTTCAACACCTCCTAAAAATATTAAAAGATTGAATTTTGAATTTTCAACTCATGCCATACTAGCCAATAATTTCTTATATTAAGATCCAATCATACCTATATATATATATATATATATATATATATATATATATATATATATATATATATATATATATATATATATATATATATATATATATATATATATATATATTATTTTATACTTGCTCGTGTTGCAGTCGGGGGACTCCTTTGGGCTTGACGTCATGACTTTAGATCATGACCAAGTTCCAATGCGATTCCCTTTTGTACTGCCGTAGCAGAGTGGTCAGCGCACTAGATATACCATCTTAAAGGTTGTTGGTTCGAGTCCAATAGCAGACATTAATTTTCTATATAGAAAATAGTCTATGAGAGGTTATAGCAGACTTTAAAATCTTGAATATATATATATATATATATATATATATATATATATATATATATATATATATATATATATATATATATATATATATATATATATATATATATATATATATATATATAATTTATATCCTATGTTTTTCATTATGTTTTAAAATCATTTTCGTAACGCCTTCTCAGAAATTACGACAAGAAAGCAATTGACTCCATTTAGGCATGTAAATTGTGCCTCCGTTTTAGAGTCACAATGTAATAAGCATTAATAACAATAACTGTTGTTGTGAATGACGATTTCGACATCGCTTCTCAGAGCAAACCCTAAATTAAAGAATCGT
>SEYY01000570.1:95099-97599 GCA_009176605.1 Armadillidium nasatum
TTCATGATTATTTTTATTATATTTTGTGTATGTTTTTTCATATTTTATTAAGAAACAGGCTAATGTTTATTTATTTATTTGTTTATTTTATTTTTAGTTTTTTTTTTTAATTTATGAATTTATTTATAAATTTATTTTAATTTAATTCGTATGCATATTTACGAACTTATTCAATTTGTTAGAAGTTAATTTTTAATGTATTTATGCTCGGGATGTGCTTGTTTAAGTAATTATAATTTGAAAACTTGAGAAGAATTTATTTTTTAATAAAAGACCAAATTCGTTACATGGGAAAATTTTTTTTGGCCATTTTCAATGAGGACTTTACCCCGAGAGACTCAATTGAACATTTAGAAAATAAGAAATAAATAAAAAGAAATAATAAAAAAAAATATCACAACATTTTTTTTTAAATAAATAAAAAAAATATCATTTAACCTTTTTTTTAAGTTTAAAATAAATTTGTTTTTTTATTCCTTTTATTCCTTGCCATAAAACTCATACATTTTTATTTCTTATTTTTACAGTATTTTCCCTTCTGTATTTTGTGCACAAATAATATTTTAAATTCTCCACTATTTTTGTGTCTTTCCAACAAGTCTCAAGTTACAAGTCATAAAATACTGGCAGTCATTTATTGGGGGTTAATAAACGCATAGCAAATATTATCAGAGAGTAAAACATGTATTTAGTAATACTTATGATTCATATATGTATAAATGGAAAAGAAATGTTTGCAAATACTACTCCTTGTTTAATATTAATTTTATGTTAATTCTTTTATACATCCCTGTAGATACAGATTCATTGATTCCGAATTTGGATGGCAAGAATGCCATTTGGGTTGGAGATGGGCTTGACAAAAAAAAAAAAAAAAAAAAAAAAAATATGTTTGATAAGGGTTTTGACAAAAAACAAGAATATCTGTGTCTGTTAAAAGAGTTTAGCCTACTAGAATGGTAGTTTAATGTAGTTTTTAGTATGGTCGTGACCTTCTAGAGTAGTTTCTTGTCGCTGTAATTTTGTTTCTCCAATTTTTTTTTTTTTTTTTTTTTTTTTTTTTTTTTTTAACCTTTTGAGTCTATTTTTAACTTATTCATTAATATTAATATTTTCCCATTATTTCTACTTCCTTCTTCTGTATTTGTTCATTTTTTATGTTTAAATATTAAACATTTTATTTCTTTATTAATTTATAAATTAATTTATTAATTTATTTTAGTTATACTTAGTGTTTAATTTATTTATTTATTAATATATTTTACCAATAAATTTATTTATTTTTTTTTTTTTTTTTTTTTATATTTTAATTTTATATTTTAATTTTCTTCATTTTTAAATTATTTTATTTTTTATTATATTTTACATATATTATATATATATATATATATATATATATATATATATATATATATATATATATATATATATATATATATATATATATATATATATATATATATATATATATATATATATATATATATATATATATATATATATATATATATATATACTATATCTATATGTTTATAATATTTAATTTTGATTCATCATTTTGTATATTTTCCTTTCCTCCTTTTTATTATTCTCAATAAATTCTTATTATCTTTTCCCTCATCAATTCTTTTATCATCTGTTAATACATCTCGTCTACATTTTCATTTAATATATTCATGCAAACATTTTGTCTTGTAATTTTGTCATCCTGTTTGTCCTCCCAATGAATTCTATTCAAATAAGCAAAAAAGGACAAATAAAAAAATTGTCTACTCTTAGACTAAAAAAAAAAAATAAATAAATAAATAAAATAAAAAAATAAAAATAAAAATAAATGCTTACTAGTACTTAATGCAATTACGAACATGTTTATAAGTTTTATAGCTGTCATATATCATGCAAATCGTCGTTCTCATTGGAGAACTACATCCCTTCGAAAAGGTCAAAGCGCTCTCTCGGCTTTCTAATATCATTTGATACAGTAGTAAAACTTCAACTCAGTGACCACAAACGCTATTTGAAATGTCTTTAACCAATACTTATTAGAATATTTTGATCTATAAATTCTTACTTACAAGACCTTTAAAAAGAATAGAAAGAAATACGAAGGATAAAAGAATTTTTTTTTTTTTTTTTTTCTTTTTTTTTTTTGCGATTTCAATTTCATATGAATGCAACGTTGATTTTATATGTAAGAGAGACTCAAATTTATATAATAAAATAATAATAATAATAATAATAATAATAATAATAATAATAATAATAATAATGCTATATATTATTATTATTATTATTACTATTATTATTATTATTATTATTATTATTATTATTATTATTTAAATTCCCTGTAACACTAAATCGGTCTGGAAAAATAAATGACTAAATGATACCTAGTTACCTTCAACCTATCAATATAAAATAAATGTAATTAGGCAGTTCATATGCAAAATTGTCACTTGAGTATTGAATAAATGCTGCCTGCTTGCTAGACCTGTCATAA
>SEYY01000570.1:110099-112599 GCA_009176605.1 Armadillidium nasatum
TTGTTCCCACATTCAATTGGTACTACAAACATTGTTTAGTTACCTCTACCTTTCCACCAGTTTACCAGTTTAACATAGCAAGTTGCACAACAAATATGTTGCTGTCTAGCTCTTTTGCTGATCCCCAAGCTCTGTTCCAAAATAAAGTTTATAGGCCTCCTTTACAATGGGCGAAATTTTCTTGCTATGCCTAGCAAGTTTGGACTCTCCACAGATACAGCAGAAGTTGTCAGATGTATTTCTACAGGTTCTAAGATTAGGCATTTTCAAGAAGAGAAATATATGTATTTGAAATTGATATATTGCTATGAGTTGAATTGTGCATAATATAAAAAACAATACTTTATGTAAGCAAACTTTACTCACTTCATCTAACAAGAATGACCAGGTAAATTAAACTTAAGATTTCTCTCTCTCTCTCTCTCTCTCTCTCTCTCTCTCTCTCTCTCTCTCTCTCTCTCTCTCTCTCTCTCTCTCTCTCTCTCTCTCTCTCTCTCTCTCTCTCTCTCTCTCTCTCTCTCTCTCTATGTGTGTGTGTGTTAGAATTTGACTATTTTACTTCTATCGTTGAAAAGATTTCTGTAAAATACAAAATTGAAAAGTTTTACATACTTTAAATACTAGAGGTGTAAGAATAATATAGCTAAAGGATATGATATATTATATATATATATATATATATATATATATATATATATATATATATATTATATATATATATATATATATATATATATATATATATATATATATATATATATATATATATATATATATATATATATAGGTATATTTTACTAACATGATATGGAATGTCTACACTATTCAAATAATCTTAGTTAAACACGCTATAAAACTCCATTTTAAGTAGAGTTTAACAATGATTTGCTTATTAACATAATTCTACTAGCAACAGGAATGCCAACACCTGAAAGTGAAATTAAAAATTAATTGTTGCCAACTGTTGTTGAGTAAATTTCAATATCTTTATGGCAGACTTAAAAATATCAGTTAAATTAGACATATATTTTCGTATAGCTCAAAAACTGTTACTGGGGCGTAGCGTATTTCTGATTTCAGATTTGAATTTCCCCCATGAACAATTTTTGGAAACATTTCCATATAAGAAAATTTACCCTTGTAGAACAGTGTAATAATTTGCCAAATTAAAAATTGGAAAAAAAAATTTGGTATTAAAGGAAAGGAAAAATTTGAAGGAGTTTCTACCAAAAAAAAAAAAAAAAAAAAAAAAAAAAAAAAAAAAAAAAAAAAAAAAAAAAAAAAAAAAAAAAAAAAAAAAAAGGAGCTCAAATTTGAAAGTCGCAACGCAATCTCAAAAGATCTCGAAAAAAAATCGCATGAAATTGAGCGCAATCATTGCAACAATGAAAAGAATTATGTTTTTGTGATCTCTTTTAAGAGCTCCTCCGCCGAGGCTCATTTATTCAATATTTCTCTATGGGAAATTAAATACAATTTCACTTTAAATTAAATACAATTTCACTTCTAAATGCTTTAAATGAGCGTGCTGTGAGGATGATGTTTAGAAATGAGATTTGAAGATTCGTGTGCTCGTGTACGTTTATGTACGTATCCAAGTGTGCAATCTAGTATGTGTATGTGTGTGTGCGGGTGTATTTAGTGTGGGTAAAGTGAATTTTATGAAGGTTATGAATATATTTAATTTATTTTTAGGCAGCTAATAATTTGATGCTGTATTATGGTCATGAACAATGTCTGTTTGATCTCTTCAGTTTCTTTTGTTTCCTAAAGATTAAATTCTTTTAAGCATACACACACACACACACACACACACATATATATATATATATATATATATATATATATATATATATATATATATATATATATATATATATATATATATATATATATATATATATATAATATATATATATATATATATATATATATATATATATATATATATATATATATATATATATATATATATATATATATATATATATATATATATATATATATATATATATATATGTGTGTGTGTGTGTGTGTGTGTGTGTGTGAGTGTGTCAATTATAATGTTAGTTTTGGAAGTAACGAATTTGAGTGGAAAAAGTTTAACTATAACACTGAAAAAAAAAATGCAGTCAGTTTAAGAGACTTAAGAACTGACATACAGAATAACAGACAAACAGACGTTTATTTGAATCTTGAATCCAGTAAAGAAATCTCTTACTTAGAAAAATAAACATAATTTGCTTAACGCAAAAATTACATCATTGGTTATTACCTTTAATTCCATAGTTGGACTTAAAACTAATTAAAAGAAACCCAAAATAACTCCTAACTCGCGATATCTAATTTACAAATACGAGCATTTAAATAAAAGAGAATCGAATAAAAGGAAGATTAAAACGAGCCTCTTAAAACAAAAAGACCTTCTTCGGGATAATCTTAAGGAGGACGCTCCGAAGTCTAGCCATTAAATAGAGGCTAGCTTCAAGAGGTTATCAAG
>SEYY01000570.1:117599-120099 GCA_009176605.1 Armadillidium nasatum
CAGTTGTAGTCACTTCTGTGACGAACATATTTTCTTCCAAATTTTCTTCAATGAACGAAATTTTCTCCTTCAAATTTTGAATTATTTTTAAAAAGTTACAAAATTACTTACATATGATGATTTTATTTTTATAATGAGAAGAGTTTTAGTTCTTCGGCAAATTTCCTCAGTTGAGGGAACTGAAAAAAAAAAAAGAAAAAACTTTTCTCGTTTGCCGAAGAATCAAAAACTCGTCGGATTATGAAAATAAAATCATTAATTTTAGAAATTAGTTTAAACTTTTTGAAAATATTTTAAAATTTGAAGTAAAAAATTTCGTCTATTGAAGAAAATTTGGAAGAAACAATATTCGTCCCAAAAGTGACTCTCACTGCTGAAATTTCTCCATTGGAAGAAATTTTGATTCAGTGTGTAAGGAAAACAGACACCATTCTCTATTATTAAAACACATTTTGTTTCGACTGAAAATCAACATTCCTGACGAGCTACTCTTGAACCATCTGCAAAACAGAAATCAACTTTTGAATTGTTTACTTCATGGACTTCCCATCACGTTTTTATCCGTTCTTCCCTTCGGTTTCATTTATTTTAGCATTTAAATAACAATAGTATGACAAACATTAAATGAAGATCATGTGTTAGAAGATTCAATAGGGTACGTTGATTCTCGGTTTCAGCAAACTCTGGTTCGATCTCCTCTGTATCTTTCTGTAAGGCATCTTAATTCAATATATATATATATATATATATATATATATATATATATATATATATATATATATATATATATATATATATATATATATATATATATATATATATATATATATATATATATATATATATATATATATATATGTAATAAAATTTTATGATTAGTGTCAAATTCCTTTTGCTTCTAGTGAACAAATTGGAAAATCAGCCAATCCTGTTATAAGTAGTTGTATAGAGAGAGTGAAGGAGCTTAACAATCTTTAGAAACCTTCTGTAAAATAGACAGATAACCATTATTTAAACACACAAACATGAATGCAACTAAGCCTTTGGCAAACCAATGCAAATGGCTGATTGTGGTAGATACATTTCTTGATAAATAGGCATTAAAAGAGAGAGAGAGAGAGAGAGAGAGAGAGAGAGAGAGAGAGAGAGAGAGAGAGAGAGAGAGAGAGAGAGAGAGAGAGAGAGAGAGAGAGAGAAAACGTCCCATTCTTAATACTCAGATTCATTAGTTGATAAGAATACATGAATAAATTTCCTCATAGTATTAATTAATTTTACACCTCAGTTGCATCCTTTTGTCCGCTTGAATTTGACACGAGAATCAATTTTTTCCACTAAGCTTACACTTTAGGGCTCATACTTTAACTCCTGCTTGACACGACGCATTTTTTTAATACTTAAGAAGAAGAATTCAAATCTCATTTAAACTTTACAAAGCTTTACAGAAAAAAATATTATAAACTTCAATCTATTAGAGAACTTACAAAATAGAATATTGATAAATGATGAAGAATCTTCAATTTTCAAACACTGCAAGAAGCTTTTGTTAAAAGAAAATAATAAAATAAAATAAAATAAAATAAAATAAAATAAAATAAAACTTTCCAATTCAATTGTAGTTTTTATTAATCTAGCTTATTATATTGGAAAGTATCTAATTTCGCTGCGCCGTTGTAAACATTGGGAATTTTAATTGTAAGATGAAGGTATGAGTGAGTCATTTTTATCTTATAAGATTTATTTAATAAAATGCTAATCTCATACAAGAATTATTAAAAATTTCATCTTTATATATATATATATATATATATATATATATATATATATATATATATATATATATATATATATATATATATATATATATATATATATATATATATATATATATATATATATATATATATATATATATATATATATAAAGATGAGTCTTACCCTTTGAAAGAATGTTTGGCAAACATTGTTATTTATACGCACATAAACCGAAAAAAATATTAAAAGAAAAAAAAACAATTTTATCGTCATAAATTTTTAATTAAAAAGGAAACTAATAAAAAACAAACAAGCAAATCGTCTTTTCACATGATTTGTTTATGTTATTAACTATTTAGGAACTCCTACTCTCCTTTAACTTTAAGATTTCCTGGTCTCTCTCTCTCTCTCTCTCTCTCTCTCTTTCAAAAGGACAAACAAAAAAGGAGTTAGTCCCACGCCTTCTTACAATCCTCATTTCAGGAGTTCTTAAAACAAAAAAAGAAGAACAAAAAAAAAAAACAAAAAAAAAACAAAAAAGAACAAGAAGTCCTCTTCATCAGCAAAGGAGAACCTCCACGATCTCTATATTTTGTAGGAACTCAATCCCGCCCTAAGGGCTTTGTCGTGTTTCGCCGCGGTCCTTTTCCAACCAAAGGCTAACAAGTTGTTTTCAATCCTTTGCAGAAGCTGTCCTTAGGCTTACTATGAAAACTCGATTCTTAGAGATTATTTCTCCTTGTTT
>SEYY01000570.1:135099-137599 GCA_009176605.1 Armadillidium nasatum
ATAATAATAATAATAATAATAATAATAATAATAATAATAATAATAATAATAATAATAATAATAATAATAATAATAATAATAATAATAATAGCAATAGTAATATGGTACTACTACTACTACTACTACTACTAATAATAATAATAATAATAATAATAATAATAATAATAATAATAATAAGAAAAATAACAATAATAATAGTAATATTCCAAAATCCTTAGCCTACGTTTCTAATTTTCTTTTGGTGTAGCTAGCTACTAACCTCAACATTTTCCTTATTGGCGTCCCATGCCTTCTAAGATCATTAACGAAACGAGCGGTCTTGTTTTCGGGACTCTGATACCGATCACCTTGTTTTCCTGCCTCCCTCAGACACTACGTCAAAGATATACAGATTAGATGCTTCAACCCAAGCTTGGAGAATACTCCAATTAATAAAACGAACAATTTTAAAATGCAAAGGAAAAAGAAATATAATAATTTACATTTAAATTAAGAGAATCTCTTTATGTTAATATATATGAGTGATATAACATAGAGCTCATCAGACACGGTATGATGATAATGATTATAATGATAATGATAATAATAATAATAATAATAATAATAATATATATATAATAATAATATAATATAATATAATATTTACAGATGTAGACCAGGATGGGAAGGTGAATTTTGCGACGAATGCAAATCTCACCCAGGTTGTAAACACGGATTTTGCAATGGAGTTCCTTTTACTTGTGAATGTGAACTCAACTGGGGTGGAATTCTTTGTGATCAAGGTGGGTTTACTTTCTTTGCTGTAAAATTGTATTTATTTATCTATTTATTTATCTATTTATTTATTTATTTATTTATTTATCCATCTATTTATTTATTTATTTATTCATTTATTTATTTATTAATCTATTTATTTATTTGTTTATTTACTAAAGAAGATCAATTATAGTTAATCTTGTAATGGCCGTTAGTTTTAATTTTAACGTAAATTTTCCGAATATTGTTTTACGAAGGTGAAAGATAAAGCATCAAATAAAAAAAAAGAGAACCCAAAAGAGAGTCCCCCTCCCATGTGACACCTCGACTCCCTTCGTTTTGCACCTGTTCGTCACATCGTACAAACGAGAGCAAACTTGGGTTCGTCCCATGAGAAGCGAGACAGATGCGACGTCGTCACGGTCTGTGGTTCGAGGCGAAGATTTCGGGTACGAAAGAAGATCGAAAAAAAGTACGAAAAAGTCGAAATAGAAAATCGAAGAGAAATTAGAGTTTTAATTTGAACGATAAAAGTATCTTATATATATATATATATAGTGTGTGTGTGTGTGTTCGCATGCTTTTACTTCAGTTTGAGAGAATGATGGTAAGCATTAAAACTCCAAATTCGCTTAAAAGTTCGTGAATAAGAGGCATATCCAATTGACCCTAAATTAACAAGATTTTACCCCAATGGCACTCGTGTCCCTTTCTCGAAGGCAGTGCATATGGCGACCTAAAATCACCCCAAACCATTCACTCTAACATCCCGCAACTCTATTCAACTCCCCTATTCTTAACGATGAGACTCCAAGTTAGCTAATCCATCTCTGGGAATTTTGGGGGAAGAGATGAGGATTAGGATTTGGGGGGCATTAGGATATGTACTCGAGGATGGAGAGGAAAGTCCAAAGGATCCGTCGAGGCATTTATCATAAAGAGTTTGATAGGAGGAAAGGCGATTGATACGGATTAAAATTGAAAAACTTTTACGATACAAATGATATCTTAATGGAATCACGATTTAAATGTCGTTTGCACGTGTTTTACAACACAGGAATGAATATATAAGTATTCCGCAATCGTATATATATATATATATATATATATATATATATATATATATATATATATATATATATATATATATATATATATATATATATATATATATATATATATATATATATATATATATATATATATATATATATATATATAATATATATATATATATATATATATATATATATATATATATATATATATATATATATATATATATATATATATATATATATATATATATATATATATATATATATATATATATATATATATATATATATATATATATATATATATATATATATATATATATATATATATATATATATATATATATATATATATATATATATATATATATATATATATATATATATATATATATATATATATATATATATATACAGATTTGAATTACTGTGGCCGTTACCCGTGCCAGAACGGAGGTACGTGTGAAAACACGGCTCCGGATCAATATAATTGTACCTGTGCCGAAGGATTTTCAGGAGAAAACTGCGAGGTTAGAAAAATTGATTCTCTTCTAAATTTATTATTATTATTATTATTATTATTATTATTATTATTATTATTATTATTATTATTATTAATGATAATAATAATAATAATATTATAACAATACTATCAGTACCAATACTAATGAAAATAATTATTGTAA
>SEYY01000570.1:145099-147599 GCA_009176605.1 Armadillidium nasatum
ATCATTCAAACAAGCTTGAAAATATCCTGTTTGAATAAAAACTTTCTTGAAACCTAACCTGTACAGAATCGAAAAGCGTAGATCTGTCATTTCTGTTAACTGTTGACGCTTATGCTGATGTGTCACAGCGTCTAACACACTCACCCAGAAAATCCCTCAGAATGTTATAATTACAGTGTGGACTGTCATCGTTTTTGAGATATACAAAGAGATTAGTATTTCATTCCTAGAGCTTTGGAGTCTTCCGTGAACCTTGAAAGTGGCTGCAAATATCAAATGTCATGAACGGTACGAACCTGTTCATATTGAAGAAAACTTTCAACGTCTTTTATGACTCTTTCTTCATTTTGAATCTTTTGCTAAAGTTAATTCGATGTGAACAACCGAGTTTTGCGATCTTTATGAAACACCAAGATAATATTCAATATAAACCCACATAATGACACGCTCGCACACACACACACACACACACACACACACACACATATATATATATATATATATATATATATATATATATATATATATATATATATATATATATATATATATATATATATATATATATATATATATATATATATATATATATATATATATATATATATATATATATATATATAATATATATATATATATATATATATATATATATATATATATATATATATATATATATATATATATATATCCGTATATATATAGCGTAAAAGTCCATAATGAATGCATTATTTGCAGTTGACAGTTGCAGTGTGCCATCATCAGCGCAGAAAACAGGCGAGGTAAAATATGAACCTTCAAATATATGTGGAAAAAATGGTCGCTGCGTCAGTTACTTCGACGGTGCCTTTTCTTGTGTCTGTGACCCCGGTTACACGGGTCAGTTCTGCCACATAAGTAAGTAAGGAGGAATTAACTGAACGCATAATTAATTTTCCATAATATATATATATATATATATATATATATATATATATATATATATATATATATATATATATATATATATATATATATATATATATATATATATATATATATATATATATATATATATATATAATATATATATACAGATATTAATGAATGCGAATCTAATCCATGTCAAAATGGAGGTACTTGTGTTGACCAAATTGATGGATTTCTGTGCGTTTGTGATCTTGGATGGGAAGGACAACTATGCAATATAGGTGAGTACTCTCGCTATATATATATATATATATATATATATATATATATATATATATATATATATATATATATATATATATATATATATATATATATATATATATATATATATATTATATATATATAGTGTGTGTGTGTGTGTGTGTGTGTTTGTGTGAGTGTACACAATTACACGGTAATTAACTCATATAAGGTAACAGGAAAGTCCATAAGTAAAACAACTTTAAAACATTGGGAAAATATGTCCTTTAATTAAATGAGAAAAGCGAAGTATATGAAAAAAATGATCCTAAAAAAGAGTCTTAAGCAAATAAATATTGATCAAGAGAACAATGAGCCTCTATATTGTTGCCGTAGAGAAAACATCGCCAAACTTCATTAGAGAAAATGATTTAGCATATTTAATGAGAAGACACGATGACATGACATGGGATGATATGAGATAACATGAGATGACATCTCTCATGCACTTTTTATTTACTTAAGTCTTTCAACGTCATTTGATTTTAATCTATATCTGACTTTGTTTTTTAACTTTTTTTTTTTTTTTAATGGAATTATCTTACTATTGAAGACTTTCAATTTGTTTTAATTGCTTTCGTATGCGTACAAAGCACACACTCAAACAACACACACACACACACACACACACACACACACACACACACACACACACATATATATATATATATATATATATATATATATATATATATATATATATATATATATATATATATATATATATATATATATATATATATAATATATATATATATATATATATACAGTGAGAGTCTGACTAGAAGTTAATTTAAAAAAATATTTTAGCCAAATGATCAACTGAAAATTTGAACTTTTCGAAACTAAATTAAAATTAATGAATAAAGTTGAACATGCAATTGGATTTTCGTTTAGAGTCACTCAACTTTTTTTTTCCTTCTCTCTCTAAAATATGGGATTTTCCCTTATAATATATATATATATATATATATATATATATATATATATATATATATATATATATATATATATATATATATAATATATATATATATATAATATATATATATATATATATATATATATATATATATATATATATATATATATATATATATATTTATATATATATATATATATATATATATATATATATATATATATATATATATATATATATATATTATATATATATATATATATATATATATAGGTGTGTGTGTGTGTGTTTGTGTGTGTTTGTGTGAGTGTACACTTTTGCACGGTAATTAACTCATATAAGGTAACAGGAAAGTCATAAGTAAAA
>SEYY01000570.1:165099-180099 GCA_009176605.1 Armadillidium nasatum
TGTATTCGGATAGAAATTTCGAATATGAATAATTAAAATATGTGAATATTCCCGAATACGAATATAAGAATATGAATTTTCGGTGCATCTCTAATATATATATATATATATATATATATATATATATATATATATATATATATATATATATATATATATATATATATATATATATATATATATATATATATATATATATATATATATATATATATATATATATATATATATATATATATATATATATATATATATATATATATATATATATATATATATATATATATATATATATATATATATATATATATATATATATATATATCCTCTGGTGTGCAAAGGCCGGAGGCCTACCTAATTCCACCGGAGTTGGGAAAATTCGTATCACTGCCGAAGGAGCCCGACATGTCCAGATACACGGCGCTTAAAAGTATGCAAGTCAAAGGAAGTTGGGAAAACAGACAAAGGGAGTGTGTTCCAGACTTTACCAGTAGAGTATAAGTAAGATTGAGCATAGCGGTTAAGTCTGAGGTCTGACAGTTGAACAGAAAAGGTATGAGACTGTGTAGAAAGGTGTGTCGCACAAGCCTTTCTCAAAGGAGGAGGTATGCGACGGGAGAGTTCAGAAGAGTAGTGTCCGTTGTCATAGCGATAGTATAGAGAGAGTGGCGCAACAATTCGAGGGGAAGAAAGAGATTGGAGAGAGTTAGTAAGAGCAGGAGAATTGATGAGACCGAAAACCCTAGACTCCACCTTCTAAAGGAGGGCTGTATGAGTGGAACCACCCCAGATGTTTGAAGCATTCTCCATACAGGGGCGAACAACACCACTATACAGAGCAAGCAACTGGGGTGGTGTGAAGAAGTTCAGAAGGCACCTTAGAACATCCAACCTCTTAGAAGCTTGTTTTGAAAGAGTAGTAATGTGATCTTTCCAAGAAAGATCACGAGAAAAAGAAACACCAAGAATATTAAGGAGATATGAACGTTTGAGTTGTGTGGTTTCGAAGAAGATATCATAGTTGTGTGGAAGATTGTGTCGAGTAGAGAGATGGAGGAACCACCTTAATAATAATAATATTGAGGTATTGAAAACCACCATGCTTATTCTACGCCAATTTGAAATGCGAGATAGATCAGAGGTTGGTTAGTTGTTCCAGGGCCTCCCTCTTGAGTCTATTAAGTGTTGTTGGGAAAGGCTCCTTTCAAACTGAAAAGAGTAATGAAGGGTGGAGTCATCTGCATAGGAGTGGATAGGAGATGAAGTAACAGAGAGAAGATCATTAATGAAAAGTAGGAAAAGTGTTGGGGTTAGAACAGATCCTTGAGGAGCACCACTATTAACAGATTTAAAGGAAGAACGGTGGCCGTCTACAACAGCTGCTATAGAACGGTCGGAAAGGAATTTAGAGAGAAGGTCACAGAGAGAAGAATAGATACCGAAAGAGGGGAGTTTGGAAATCAAAGCTTTGTGCCAGACTCTATCGAAAGCTTTCGATATTTCCAACACGATGGCAAAGGATTCACCGAAATACCAAAGAGTAGAGGACCAAGAGCATATATTTATATATATATATATATATATATATATATATATATATATATATATATATATATATATATATATATATATATATATATATATATATATATATATATATATATATATACATATATATTTATATATGTATATATATATATACTTTGGCCTTCCTCTCACTTTACCTCCCTCAACCTCGGATTTAACCATTCTGCTCATCATTCTCTTTTCATCCATTCTACACACATGCCTAAACCACCTTAGTGCACCCTCCTCTGCTCTATCAACTATTCCCCTTCTCCATCCACATATATTCCTTATTACATCGTTTCTGATCTTATCTACCATTTTCAAACCACATATAGCTCTAAGTCTCTTCATCTCAAATATATTGAATCTTTTCCTCACCTGAGTATTCAATATTCCTGTTTTACATTCATTTATTACAGATGGCAAAAACATGCACTCAAACTTTCTTACTTAATTTCCTTTGAAGTTTTTCCTTTCTTCCACACTTTCCTTAATCCTCCTGGCACTTTCATTTCTTCCATCACTCTGTTCTTTAATTACTTTTCTATCCCTCCTTTTCCATCCACCAACATTCCACCGAACCGATGCAAGAACCCCTGATTAGGCATAAAATGATAGGTTGATCAAAACCATCCTGTTTCACTCCACTCCGTTGCCCTTTGTTTCCCTCCTTTTCGAGTTTCACCTTCTCAGAGGGTCTCTAGTGTACCCTCGTCTCATATTGGAGTGTCTATGCTCCAACTACCTATCCACCCTATTTCTTCACATGTTCCTACAAATTTTCAAGAACTTACTCATACATTATCTTATTAAAATGTACAAAATGGCGAAACTAAAAACTTCCTTGGAGATGCTTGGAGGGGCGGCATCCAAAGAATGCCCCTCATCCACCCCTCACGCAATCACCACTTGGGAGTTGGCTTCAGCCGATGATGAGAATTGTGCCGTCAGGATCCTGCATCCGGCTTTCCCCTGTCCACTGTTTTCCTGTTTCATTAATTTCTGAAATATTCGTGGTCTTTTTTCTAATTTCAACTTTGTCAAACATCATTTCTCTTCTTCTAAACCTCATCTCTTGTTCTTAATCGAAACTCAGTTGCTTGAGTGCGTTATCATCAAATATTATTGTTACCTCCTACTGTCTCTTTCCTCAATTTTCAGCCAATGGCGGATATTGCGCATGTGTGTGCAAAGGTGTTGTTTGCTCTAGTGTCTCTAATTTGGAGTTTTCTGAATTCCCTATTTTATGACTTAAGCTCTCTTGCACTTCTTCTACGAAATTTATTTGTTCTATCTTTTTATCTCCTAATTCTACTGACTAAAAATTCTTTGACTACTTAAACTCCAAAATAGAGCACATTCTTTCTTCTTCTCTTGCCTCCGAGGTGATTTCAATACTCACCACAGTCAATAGCTTTCATCTAGTTTCAAAATCCAGCTGGTGAACTCGCCTATGACTTTAAAATAACATTTAGCAGTTGGCACAACTCCCTACCCGTATCCCTGACCGTCTTGCAGATGAACCTAACATACTTGATCTTTTTTTTAACCCCTAATCCTTATATTGTTTAACTCTTTCTTCCTCCGGGTTCATCCGATCACCTTTTAATCTCCGTTTTTTGTTCTGTCTCTTCAGGTCTTAAGCAAAAACGCCTCCTCCTTCGGCGAGATGTTTCTGGTAGTTTGGTGCTGCTAACTAGTCTGACTTTCGGTTGTACTTCTCTATTTTAAATGAATGATTACTGCTTTCGTGGGAGGGGTCCCTCGTAGTGTGCAGAACTCATAACCGAGATGATTCTGGCATGGAGGCGTACATTTCATATTCTTTACCTTCTCCATCTAACAAACCTAGGTTCAGCTCTACTTGTTCTCGTGCTTTCCGCCACAGGGTGATGCTTTCAGAAATTACTGTCGTCTTCAAACTTTATTTCATCCCGGAAATGTACATAATACAAAAAAAGTTTTTTCTTCGTCGTAAATGCAATAATCTTTCTGGTTCCTCTTCCTCCCGCCCTTTCTGGCATTTTGCAAAAAATGTCAACTCTTTCTTTGTTTCTTCCTCTTTCCCTCCTCTAGTTTCATCTGCCATTTTAGCTTCTACTAAAGCTGAACTCTTAGCTCAAACTTTTACCTTTAACTCGACCTTAGATGATTTCGGAGCTATTCCTCTTCCTTCAACCACTACAACTCATTTAAGCCTAATATTGTAATTTCTTCTAAAGATGTCATTACTGCTCTTTCTGAGCTTAATACTAAGAAGGCGTACGGTTCTGATGGTATTCCTACTGCGGTTCTCAAAACTTGTGCTTCTGAACTTGCACCATGATTTGGCAAACTATTTCGTCTCTGTCTCTCATATTTAACCTTTTCTTCTTGTTGGAAATGTGCGCTCATTCAAATTGTGCCGAAGAAGGGGAACCCCTCTCAACCTTCTAACTATCGTCCTATTTCCTTAATTAACCTCCATTCTTTCTAAATTTTTGAATCTATCCTTAACAGGAAGATTTGGAAGCACCTTAATTCTACTAATCTTATCTCTAATCGCCAGTATGGCCTTCGTAAAAAACACTCTACTTCCATTTTATCTTCTACCAATATTTTATCTTTCTGATTCTTGCTCCTCCGCTCTTCGGAGTTTCGGTGAATCTTTCACTGCGGTGCTAGACATATCGAAAGCTTTCGAAAGAGTCTGTCACAGAGCTTTGATTTCCAAACTTCCCTCCGGAATCTATCCTTCGCTATGTGACCTTCGTTTTGATTTTCTTTCCCGACGTTCTGTAGCAGCCATTGTAAACGGGCATCGTTGTTCCTTTAAATCTAAAAATAGTGGTGTTCCTCAAAGATCTGTCCTATCCCCAACTCTTTTTCTAATTTTCATCAATGACCTTCTCCCTGTTACTTCGTTTCCTATCCACTCCTATGCCAATGACTCCACCCTTCATAACTTTTTTCAATTAGAAAGACTAATATTGTTAATTAAATATATTCTGATCATCCCGCATTTCAAATTGAGGCAGAGAAAATATAGTCTTTTTCTATGCCTCAAAAATTCAATTCCTCTATCATTCTACTTGAAACAACCTTCCACACAACTATGATATCTTCTTCGAAAACACAAGACTCAAACCTTCATCTGTTCTTAATATTCTCGGTGTATCTTTTCCTTGTGATCTTTCTTGGATGGATCACATTACTTCTCTTTCTAAACAAGCTTCTAAGAGGTTGGGTGTTCTGAGGAGCCTTCCTGATTTTTTACGCCACCCCAGTTGCTTGCTCTTTATAGGGATGTTGTTCGCCCCCTGCATGGAGTACGCCTGACACATCTGGAGTGGTTCCACACACACAGCACTTCTCGAAAAGGTGGAGTCTAGGGCTTTTCCTCTATATAATATATATATATATATATATATATATATATATATATATATATATATATATATATATATATATATATATATATATATATATATATATATATATATATATATTAGAGAATTGGAAAAACTACAATGGAAAAGCATGACTAAAGCGAATAAAAGAAATGAAATATAAATCCTAAGAGATAAATAATGAAAAATAAGAAGGGACTCCCAAAACTCAAAAATATTAAAGAAAAAAAGAAAAATATTATTTAAATTTTATTAAATATTCATCATTCCATAAAAGTTTGAGATCGATTTTTCACATTCAAATTTAGAATGAAAGAATTTTCCTTTTGGTGTGAAGATGTCAAAGGTATCAAAGATATCCTCGAAGGATCAAGTTTATCTCTTATCCTTTTGTAATAAGAAAGGAAAAAGATATATAAAAAAAAACATTTATTTAATTATTAGAAGAAACGTCATTCAATATTAATTAAGTGCCAGCATTAATATCATTAATTTATACATTAGAATCAAAGGGTCTTCTTGGGTGTATTTTCTCATGCGACGCTTCAAGACTTATTTGGAGTTCGTTTTTAATTTTCAAATGAATAAACTTAATGATTCATTTTTTTGTTGCTTTAATCAAAACATCTTTTAAAATATCATTAAGCTTTTGTTTAATACACACACACATGCACACACACACACACACATACATATATATATATATATATATATATATATATATATATATATATATATATATATATATATATATATATATATATAATATATATATATATATATATATATATATATATATATATATATATATATATATATATATATATATATATATATATATATATATATATATATATATATATATATATATATATATATATATATATATATATATATATATATATATATATATATATATATATATATATATATATATATATATATATATATATATATATATATATATATATAGACCTTTATATAGTTATTCACCCATATAATATTTATCTTTAAATTATAATTTTAAATTAAATAGATTACGTAATAAGTAGAAAACCCATAAAAGTATCTTTAAATTTTTTTTTTTTTTTTTTTTTTTTTTTTTTTTTTTTTTTTTTTTTTTTTTACCTAACCCCAGGTAGGACTTTCGTCCTGTCAGTAGGATCTTCCGAGGAAGATCCTTGGGTTTCTTGGGCCCATGGCGGATACCGCTGGCTGGGCCAAGCCTATCGCGGATGTCGGAGGCTATTAGTTATAACAAGTATAACTTTTACCGCTGAACCACTGGTTAATCTAACCACTGGTTATCTTTAAATAAAATTCAAAATTCTTGAATATAAAATACTGAAAAAGTTTCTCTAAATTCAAACTCAAATTTTCCGAAGAATAAATTTTTCCACACAATGAGTTTATAATTCAGAATCTGAAAGCACTATTAGGGCCATAATTAATGGCGTGCAAAGCTTAAAGGTTATGTGATACAGAGAGAAAACTTGCAGTACTCGTAGTTGCTTCGCTTTTCGGAAGAATCACATCGAAGTTTTATTTTAGATGTTGAGTTTAAAGGACGGGGAAGTGATGATGGGATGCTATGATAATTTGGCCTTCAAGTTTATTCAATAAATAACAAGCTTTATTAAGCTCAATTAAAGATTTGTGAAACAAGTCAATAATATTTTGAAACTGAATTTAGATTTTCTAAGCTTATTATATACAGTACATTACATTGGGGATATGCTACAATCTTGTCCTCTTACTTAAACACAAAGCGATCAGAAGTAAAAAAGAGAAAGAGAGAGAAAGAGAGAGAGAGAGAGATTTCGACAATATTACTCCTCCCTCGTCTGCATATTGTATATGTGGAATAGAAAAGGAAATAAATTTTGAATAAAACTTGGAAATAGGTTGAGAAATGGAAGAAATCTACAAAAGAATACAACTGATAGGAGTTTAAAAAAATAGTTGCCTCTTTAACTAGTGATTAAACGATTTAAATGAAAACAGATGCAGGGACTATTTTTTCATTAATATCTGCAACATTCGCGGCCTTTAATCCAATTTCCCCTCTGTTGAACACCACCTCCCCTCTTCTAGACCTCACCTTCTGTTCTGAATCGAAAATCAGGTGCTTGAGCGTTCTTAAATGACTAAATTCATTTTTCCTTTATTTATCTCCTAATTCTACCGACAAATTTCTTTGATTTGTTTGACTATCTAAACTCCAAAATAGAGCACATTATCTCTTCTTCTCTCTTCTCGGAAATCATCATATTATGGGATTTCAATGTTCACCATCGCCAATGGCTTTCTTCTAGATCTCATGATAGAGCCGGTGAACGAACCTTCTATTTCAATATTCAAAGTGACCTTGTTGAGTGGTTGGTGCAACTCCCTACTTGCATCCCTGATTCTCTTGGAGAGGAACTCAACATTCTAGACCTTTTTTTAACTTCTAATCTTTTTCCTTATACTGTCAAACTCTATCCACCTCTGGGTTCCTACGCTCACCTTCTTATCTCTGTATCTTCTTCTGTTTTTTCAAGACCTCCTCCTAGTGCAAGGAAACGTTTGTGGTATTTCGGTGCCACAAGCTTGTCAAATTTGTGATTGTACTTCTTTGATTTCCAGTGGAATGATTATTGGAGGGGTCCATCATAATGTGCAGAGCCCAAAACAGAAGTGATTCTCTCCGGCATGGAGGCGTACATTCCATATTCTTTCCTTTCTACTAAGCCTAACAAATCTTGAATTAATTACTCTGCTTGTTCTCGTGCTATTCCTCGCATGGATGCCGCCTTTAGGGATTACACAAACTTATATTTCATCCCGGAATCGTGCAAAATCTATCTTCTGCAACACGAAAAATATTTCTGCGTAAGAAATGCAGTAATTTTTCTGGTTCCTTTTCTTCATGCCCTTTCAAGCATTTTACCAAAAATATCAACACAAACTTTACCTCTTCTTCTTTCCATCCGCTAGTATCTTCTGACGACACAACTGCCGTTTCACCTTCTTCTAAAGTTGAACTCTTCGCTCAAATTTTTGCCTCTAGTTCAGCTTTAGACTATTCCTGAGCTATTCCTACTCCTTCAACCCCCCTCCAACTCATTTATGCCTATAATTGTAATTTTTTTTAAGGACGTTATTTCTGCTCTCTTAATGCTTAATGGTCTTGATGATATCCCTCCTGTGGTTCTCAAAACTGGTGATTTTGAATTAACACCTTGGCTTGGTAAACTATTTAGTCTGTGTCTGTCCACTCCAACCTTCCTTTCTTGCTGGAAACGTGCTTTCATTCAGCCTGTGCCGAAGAAGGGGGACCTCTCAACCTCCTACTACCATCCCATTTCTTTAATATCCGTTCTTTCTAAAGTTTTTTTTCAAATTTATCCTTAATAGGAAGATCTGGAAACCTCAATTCTTCAAATCTTATCCCTGATCCCCAGCAGAGCTTTCATAAAAAGCGATCTACAGGTGATCTTTCCCTTCTCTCTGATTCTTGGTTCTCCGCTCTTCGGCATCTCGGTGAATCTTTTGCCGTTGCGCTTGACATATCGAAAGCCTTCGAAATAAACTGGCACAAAGCTTTGATTTCTAAACATAGCTCTTTCTTAATCTATCCTTTTCTCAGTAGTCTTCTCTCCGATTTTCTTTCTGGTAGTTCTATAGCTGCTTTTTGGACGGCCACCATTCATCCTTTAAATCTATTAATAGTGGTGTTCCTCAAGGTTCTGTCCTTTCCCAACACTTTTTCTACTTTTCCTTAATGACCTTCTCTCTATTACTTCATCACCAATCCACTCCTATGCTAATGACTCAACCATTCATTACCCTTTCAATTTAATTGACGCTAGAATGGTGGCCTTGGAGCAACTAACTTCTGGCCTTTCTCGTATTTCAAATTGGGGCAGAGAAAACATGGTTGTTTCTATGCCTCAAAATCTTAGTTTCTCCATATATTTACTCGATACAACCTTCCACAAAACTATATTATCTTCTTCGAAAACACACTACTCAAACCATCGTCTATCCTTCATATTATCGGTGTTTCTTTCTCTCGTGATTTTTCTTGAAAGGATCACATTACTTCTCTTTTTAAACAAGCTTCTAAGAGATTGGATGCTCTGAGGCACTTTTGAAATTTCTTCACTTCACTCCAGTTGCTTTCTCCATATAGAGGTGTTTTTTTCCACTGTATGGAGTGTGCCTCACACATCTTAGGTGGTTCCACTCATAGAGTCCTCTCTTTGACAAGGTGGAGTACAGGTATTTTCCTCTTATCAACTCTCCAGTTCTAATTAATTCTCTAAAGACTCTTTCTGCCCGTCGAATTGCTGAGCCACTCTCTCTATACTATCGCTATTACAATGGACATTGCTCTTCTGAATTCTCTCGTCGCATACTACTTCCATTGAGATTTTCTCGTGCGACACGCCTTTCTACACAGTCTCATCCTTCCTCTGTCCAACTCTCTGATCCCTGACTTAACCACTATGCACAATCTTACATGTACTCTATTGGTAAAGTCTGGAACACACTCCTTTATCTGTTTTCCAAACTTCCTTTGACTTGCACACTTTCAAGGGCAAGGTATCGTGACATGTCGGCGCTTAAACACCAGGTTCCTGTATTACCCAGATTCTGGTGGAAATTAGTAGGTTTCTGGCTTTTGCCCACCAGAGGAGACATATATATATATATATATATATATATATATATATATATATATATATATATATATATATATATATATATATATATATATATATATATATATATATATATATATATATATTACAAAGATCTTTGCTTCAGCAAACTGATCCCTCGAAGTGTGCAAAACCCTAAAACAATATGATTCTCTCTGTACAGAAGGCGACTATTCCGTTTTATCCCTTCAACTAAAATTAATAAACCTTGATTTAACACTTTGTTCTCGTGTCCTCTTGGTAGGTGTCTTGACTTTAAGGATACTGGTGGCTACAGGAATTACTGTCAATTTCAAACACGGAAAACTCATGCAAATTTATATTTCATTCTAGAATTGTGAAGGAAAAAAGTGTCACAAAAACTTTTTTCGTTGAAAAGGAAGAAGCTCTTCGGGTATTTCGTAAAATAGGAATAGAAATAGGAGATTCATTAGCCTCTGTATTAAGTATCCCTCACATATTTCAGGTGGCTGCACTCATACAACTTTTCTTGAAAGAATGAAAACAAGTGTTTTTAGTTTTATCACCTCTTCTGCATTACTCTCCTTATACTATCTCTATTACAACCAGAGTAGCTATGAGGAAGGTGAAGGTTATGTATGCTGTCGGAACAGAAATCAGAGTTGGGAAATGCATATTACCTTCCCAGTTCTTCATCCTTGAGTTTTCATTGGGCACTACTCTCCTAAACTCTTTGGTTGTATACCTCCTCTTTCTCTTATACTTCTGACCGCCGACTAATATCTATGCTATAAGAAGTGTTTTTTGTTATATAGTAAAGTCAAGAACACTCTTCCTTCTTCAATTTTCCTAATTTTCTTTGATATTCTTAATTCACTTAAAAGCACACTATCTAGTATTTAATCCTAATCAGGAAATGGTTTTCTGCAACTGGTATATATATATATATATATATATATATATATATATATATATATATATATATATATATATATATATATATATATATATATATATATATATATATATATATATATATATATATATATATATATATATATATATATATATATATATATATATATATATATATATATATATATATATATATATATATATATATATATATATATATATATATATATATATATATATATATATATATATATATTATATATATATATATATATATATATATATACACCTCTAATTGTAAAGTAAGGATTAAATTTTTTTAAAGAGGCAAATTTAATTAAAATGCAAACCCAGCAACTGTTTGAGAGCGCTATTCATAAAAATTACTGCACGATTGCACACCTAAAACTCGGCAATGAAAATTTTATATATTCTCTCTCACTATATATATATATATATATATATATATATATATATATATATATATATATATATATATATATATATATATATATATATATATATATATATATATATATATATATATATATATATATATATATATATATATATATATATATATATATATATATATATATATATATATATATATATATATATATATATATATATATATATATATATATATATATATATATAATATATATATATATATATATATATATATATATATATATATATATATATATATATATATATATATATATATATATATATATATATATATATATATATATATATATATATATATATATATATATATATATATATATATATATATATATATATATATATATATATATATATATATATATATATATATATATATATATATATATATATATATATATATATATATATATATATATATATATATATATATATATATATATATATATATATATATATATATATATATATATATATATATATATATATATATATATATATATATATATATATATATATATATATATATATATATATATATATATATATATATATATATATATATATATATATATATATATATATATATATATATATATATATATATATATATATATATATATATATATATATATATATATATATATATATATATATATATATATATATATATATATATATATATATATATATATATATATATATATATATATATATATATATATATATATATACTAATAATCTTCATCCCCCAGTAAGGACTATCGTCCTGTCAGTTGGATCTTTCGAGGAAGATCCTAGGGTTTCACGGGCCCACGGCGGATACCTCTGGCTGGGCCAGGCCTATATATATATATATATATATATATATATATATATATATATATATATATATATATATATATATATATATATATATATATATATATATATATATATATATATATATAGGTGCAAGTTTACTTCGTCACAACATTTAATTTTTATAAAGAATTTATGGATTCGGACAAGTTATTGTTTAAATTTATATTGTGAAGCTCCAAATGATTTAATATATATTGGGTGAATAGGAAGTAAAGTTTAAGTGTGCTTTTATTGCGTGTATAAAAAGTAAATTTATATTTTTATAAAATAAAAAAAAAAAAAAAAAATATTATATATATATATATTATAATATATATATATATAATATATATATATATATATATATATATATATATATATATATATATATATATATATATATATATATATATATATATATATATATATATATTTTCTTAAAAGGTAGCATTTGATTTATCCTAAGTTTGGTTAGGTTAGGTTACATTACATAAAGTTTGATTAGGCTAAGTTACGTTACGTTAGATTTAGTTGGTGTAGGTTAAGTTAGGTTAGGTTAGGTTAAGGTAAGGTTAGGTTTAGTTAGGTTAGGTTAGGTTAAGGTTAAGGTTAGGTTAGGTTAGGTTAGGTTAGGTTAACTTAGGTTATGTTAGGTTTATTTGATAAATGCATAGTAAAATGCATCTCCGAGCTTAAAATAATTTAACTTTAAGTAATATTTATTTGTTTACAAAAGGATGTATTTTTTTATAAAGGCTCAAAAGAATTGTTTTATTTACATTGTTAACTTTTTTGGACTTCACAATAAATTTAATATATTAATTTAGTATGATTATTTCTAATTTTTAGTTTTAAGTTGAAGCTGATATTGCTGTTTGATTCTATCATTTGTCATAAAAATTAAAATGTGATGAATTGAACAAGCTCCTATATATATATATATATATATATATATATATATATATATATATATATATATATATATATATATATATATATATATATATATATATATATATATATATATATATATATATATATATATATATCCAATTAGGCTTTAACACTCCCCCATCCCTTTTTTTCGCATTTCGCAAAAATAAACTTTTAACATACCCTTCACCAACAACTAATACCAATTCCATCTCTTCGTCATTTCCTTCTGATAATTCTAACGAGACGGCACTTCACAGATGTTTGAGATTTATATACATTCTTGGAACCGAGAATGAAAAGATCATTGCTGTGGATGAGGTCGTCGTTATTTTGAAAATCTCACTACTTTTTGCAAAGAGGATCTGAACATTTAGATGTATCTTACAATCATCTAAAATGTCCAGATGTTAACCTATTAAATAGAACGAACAAGACAGCCTGAGATGTGTAGACTTCTTCTATTTGAATTGTTCATATGTAAGCATTAAATATTGTTGGGGATTATGTAAATGATGTTTCTTTGTCTTAAACTTTTTAAATATTAATATCTTGACACTGTTTCTTTTCATATTAGTTTCGTGTCGGCTTCTGCATAAATATATTTAGAAATTGCGCTTCAACTATGGATATGTTAATATATTTTTTTTTTTTTTTTTTTTTTTTTTTTTGAGAAAAAAAAGCTAATAATTTTTTTTCAAGTAATTCATTTACAAATGTCACATTTATGATCGCTCGGCAACCTTGTGTTCTTTATTAAAAGTGGAAACAAAAAGTCCACCACGTTCAATTTCGAGTTGTAATTATAAGCAATTTTTCGTAACTTTAAAACTTCAAATGAATTTCCATTGTAAAGTTTTTATTAAATATTTACTTTTCATAATTTAAAAAAAAGTAAATCAACAAACAAGTTGGTACGATTTCTTTTACTTCTATTTTTTTAAATACAAAGATTCTTATCTAATCGTATCTATAAATTTTAATTTATTATTAGTTTTTTCATTTGGCAACTTAGCTAAAAATTCTATAAAACCAAATGTATATAAAATTAAACAGTTCTGGCAACCATGACATATTTCTTTCAGTTGGTTAAACAGTTACACATATAGTGATGAAAATTTTGGCTGGCTCATTATTTAAAAATTGTCTGCTAGTTGTGCATATCTTAAGATTTTTTTCCTGCCTTAAACTTCAAGCAGTTTTTTTTATAAAGTTTGAGATTTTTATAAAGATCGATTTAGAGACAAATTCTAAATAAGCGTTCAAATACCTTTAGTTCTCTTTTGGTCAGTTCTAAAAAAATAATTTAGGGAAAAAATCCGAATGTTAAAGACGGATACCAGTGTAAAAGGCAGAAAAATTAAAGTTAATTTTTAAAAATTCTTAGAAGTTACTTTTTCTTATAAAAAAAAATTTATGTATCATTGAAATATGTGTACTGTTGACAAAAGTCTTTGATAATATAGTGTAGACAATCGGACTTTCAGATAGCATTGGAAACTATTGTTTAAGGTTTTACGCTTTAAATCTCTCGGTGCATCTCTGAGGAAGAGTTACATTTAAATTTAACTGTCCCAACGTTTTTACTCTATATAAATAAAAATTTAATATTTTCAGAATCTGATAAACCGATTTCAAATTTTTGGTTAGGGCTAGTTTTTGCCAAAAGTCAGTTTTTAATAACATTAGGAATATAATTTAAGTGATTGATTTTTTGTGATTAAAAAAAATGCTTCGTCTGTTTAAATGTTTACGCGTTTATTTTGTGAATCATCATGAATGTGCTTTTAACGGATAAAATAACGCATTTCTTTTTAAACAATGTTTCCCTTTTAAGCGTAACCAATTACTCGCATTATTTCAAGTGTTAAAAACCTTTGTGATAATTGACAAAATAAACGCGTTATAATTCATAAAACTTCCTAGTGTTATTAAAACGTCCTTTAAACTATTTATTTTTAAACCTCCTTTTAAGATAAATTAAATTTAATATGTATTATTTTTAGTTGTATATCAGTATTTAGTGATCTTCTCAGTTAGTGTAATAGTAAATTTTAAATATATAATTTTTAATGATATTTTCGGAGAGCATCAGTCTGGTTGTTTTATATTTCTTACAAGATATGGAAATTCCTTAGTGAAGCAGGCCCGAATTTTTTTTCCTTAGCATAAATACGAAAAGGAAATGATTTTTTTTTATGATTAATCAA
>SEYY01000570.1:182599-192599 GCA_009176605.1 Armadillidium nasatum
TATATATATATATATATATAGTATATGTATATATATATTATATATATATTTATATATTTATTTTTTAATTTTATTTGCATATTTACTTATTTATATATTTTTTATATATTTATATATTTACTTTATTTATATTATTTATTTGTACATTTATTTATTTATATATTTATTTATACATTTATTTATTTACATTTATTCATTTATATATTATTATTTATATATATATATATATATATATATATATATATATATATATATATATATATATATATATATATATATATATATATATATATATATATATATATATATATATATATATATATATGTATGTATATATGTATATATTATTTTTATATATATAGCTCACAATGGAATTGAAAAAAAAGGAGCGTCTTTTAATATTTTTCTTTGGATTTTTTAAACTTTCTCAAATTGTAAGTTCAATAATTATGTTTGAAATAAATGTAAAACTTTACAATTCAGCCATCGACTAATGTGCAAATTTTTAGGGTCATGCCGATAATAACTTGAAAAATTAGATCTTGTGTCAAATATGTTATAAATGCACTACTTTTTATTCTTCCTTTGACAGGGACTACAGATTTTTGCTACAGTGGAATCGTACTTCGACCCTATTGAAGATGGAATTTTATTTACAGTTTTCTTATTTAACATATGTTTAATTCTGGAAAATCTTTTTGTTTTCCTCTGTGATTGGGAACATAATTCTCGCCCTAAAAAGAGAGTAAGTATTTATATTTTTATATACAGAATGAGAGATTTATTTGAGAGAAATTTTAACAAGAACAAAATGTACAACCTCTCTTGCAGGAAAAATTTCTTCTGATAGCATTCATTATTATCTGTCTAGCAATCGTCGCATTTTACGTCTATCATTATCTTGTACAACCTAATGAATATAATGAAACTCATTCATATCAGGAAGAGAATGGAACAACGGTAACTACCGTAGCGTCAACTGAAACCATCTCTACTTACTTTTCGATCAACAATGAAGAGACATTAGCGAAGAAAATAAAGTTTTGCTGTTTATTTGAAAAGAACTTATCATCTACACGTGAAACTGATGGAATAATTTACACAGCAGCTATAATCACGATTCAGATAATTCTCTTTATTATATTAAGAAATCTAAGAAAAGTTCACACGCTTATGGATCAAGAATCGGCATTTGAAACTAGAACAGACACACAGTCCTTAATATCCATTGAAGAGACTTCATCACTTTCGCCAGAAGAAATCGTAAATGAAGAAAGAAATACTCACAACGAATATGAGGAAGAGAGGAAAGAATCGGACACAGAAGGCTTTGAAATTTTAATTCCCCTAGAGGATGATAAATTATGAAATATTTGAGTAAAGAAGTAATTTTATTAAGAGGAGAGATCAATATTTCTCATTCTTTCTTTCTCATATATATATATATATATATATATATATATATATATATATATATATTATATATATATATATATATATATATATATATATATATATATATATATATATATATATAATATATATATATATAATATAATATATATAATAATAAAATAATAAAAATAAAAAAAAAAAAATATTCGTAATGCATTTGTACTAATTGACTGTGACTTGTAAATAATGGAAATGGAAAGATTACAAGGGCAAAAATTATATTGGTATGAATCTAGTGTTTTAGGATTTACTAACTGTAGACTTCAAAAATTCAGGCCTTGCTAAAAAAAAAAAACATAACAGAACATTTTTGAGACTAAAATTTTCCTTAATAGATTCGCAAATGTCATGCTTGGGCACGTGAAAATTTACAGCTAGGTTAAATTAGTTAAGAATTTCTGTTAATAATTTTGTGATTCATGGCTTAAGGAGGGATATTAAGTTAAACCTTTGACAAATAATCTTTACCATTGAAAATATCCAAATGTTAATTAGTTTCAAGACAGAAATTACGATCTAGACTATACTTAAGTCAAGTTTCATCTTGATAGGATTGTTTAAGACTATATTATTAATAATTTTTAAATACTGTATATTGGCAAATAAAACTACAAAAAAATGTAAATCCTCAATTTATCAACATTTTTTATTTTTCCTTGAACCTCTAATCTCCCCTCCCTACTTATTAGGAACCTTGAACTTTCAGAACAATCCCAATGAAATAGTCAAACATTTGATTATTTACGTCTGTGATGTTAAAAAAAAGCTAAATTGTAGTTCATCTAGATTTCAATACCTAATTAATAATATTGAAATATTTCGATGAAATTTTAATTTTTCAAATTGGGAAAATCAATTGCAGAATTACTTTAGTCAATAAACTAAAGTATGGAGTAGTATACTTCAAAATGGATGTTTAGTTTAAATTGGGCAATCGTTCAAAGCAATGGTAATACCACGTCTTTTAAACTATTTCATTTGAAAAAAAAAAATAATCCTCCTCACTCCACTCTCTCCCCCTCATCCCTGAAAAAAATACTGAATTTTTCATTGAATATTAAAAATATTCACCATAAAGAAACACCGCGTTTAATAGTAAGAATTGAAGTTTGTCTGAAAGACTACTACTACTGAAGATTGATTAAAGATTCATTAGCTGAATCCAAACGACGTTATTTTTGACATTGGAATATTAATTGGAATTTGAATTTCAATCAATAGAGGTAAAACTACTATTAGTGTGATTGCAGTATCAATCAATCTTCTAACATTTATATATTAAAAAGATAATGGTGAGACTAACACCTAGCTCGTCTATTTTTAGCAACAATAAATAACTCCTACATGAGTGACAAAGTGAAATAAGGAAAAATATACATGCTCTAAATCTAAGAATATTTTTTTGTAGGGCAGGTTTGTAAGGTACCTGAATTAAAGGAGACCACCTAAGGATTGATCTTTAAAGAAAAGGTGGTCATATACTTGAATATTACCTTTCAAATTCGAATTAAAAAACACGATTGTGTATTCAACATAATTATTTAAAGTAAAGTAAAAATATTTAGTGGGCCGCCTTAAGCATCTTTGTTCTAAAAACTCTCTCCTTTAACCCCTAATAAGGCCCTACTTATTACCTGATAAAAACACAAATGGTTATATAGGTCGGATAAAAAAAATTTGGAAAGATTTTTTTGGTTATTTAAAGTTACTTTTGTTTTTCGATGTTCTGACTCCAAAAATGACCTTCGTTTTTTCAATAGGACATCACGTTTTTTAACAAGTATCTATGTGAATTAAGATAATCAAAGGAAAAGTAAAATAGACCTATAAATTGGATATTTTATTGCTCAAATTTCAAGAAAATCAACTTTAAAATAAAATATTCTTTTATATACATGTTAAATTGTTTTTTTGTGTCTTTAAGACGACTCTTCGTACATTTACGCTTATGGACAGCATCTGGAATATTTCTATGCAGCATCCAACTAATCGGCAATCATCGTAACGCTCCATCTCCCCTGGTATCTCCTTCCCACCTCTTTTATATCCTTCTGAAATCTTTCACCTTTTCACTCTCACAGCTCCCAAATTTTCAGAAAAGTAAGAGATGGGAATGGAGGAAATATACTTTTAAGCTCATTAGGCAGCCTAAATCTTGAAATGCTCTCAACATTAGTCCGGCGATCTCCTTATAGTTAGGGTCCTTGTTGTTGCTTCCCAACCTACTTTTTGAGGATCTGTCATGGTCTTCATGAACTTATGGTCAGCTATAAACCTCCTAAAGATTCATTGCATTACAACATAACGTAAACACCTTCCTTCAATTTTGCTTCTGTTAGAACTGGAAACTTGGAACACAAGTATCTGAAGCATTCTCCATCTTTCGGAAGTGTTTTCAGGAATTGCTTTATCAATTCCAATTTAATGAGTGGAGTGGTGGTGGTAAAACTTTATGGAGAGGTACTAAAGTTTCTCGGAGGACTTTTTTTTCACCAGCTGTAAGCTCCCTTGGTGACATGTCTTTTTCGTCCAGTGATTTGTACGGTCTCGACTGTCCCATAGGCATAGGTAACAGGGGTATTTGGTAAATCCAACTTGTTGCCCAAGTATTATGCACAAGACCTTCAAATCACCACACACGAGCCATCCGTGGTCTTCATATTTAAGCTTCAGAACTATTTTCAGGTTAACGTGGTCAAGTGTACCGAATGACCTACAGGAATGGAAGCGTAAATATCACGGTTATTGAGTAATACCAATTTTAGCTTTTCGAAGAACCAATAAATACACGCCATTGAGATGAATCATATTGAATTTTGAATTGACCCACTAAACCTTCAATGTCTGTGCAATAGACCAAGTTGTCTACCAGGGAAAACTAAGGCACGAAATCCTTTTCACAATCTCTAAACTACGAAAATGGAACTCTAGGTAACAACAGTAAATTCCTGCTTTTGAGCCTTTATCCGAGTAACTGCAGCATCTTTGAGGAAGATTCAAGTCTCTTACTAAATCAGTAACATCCTCTTGAGAGAAACATCTTTGGTCCTGTATCATCATCAAAATCAGAACTTGATTCATCAACTGGTTCAGGTTTAACTGAATCTTCAGATGAGCAAGGTAGTTGTTTCTTCCAAGGTAGCTGGGGGTTTGGGTACTAGAATATTTTAACCGTGAGAGATGGGGCGAATTGCAGATTGAAGTTTAGGGTATGAAATAGAATAATTTCATTTGGAATTATAAAAGAAAAAAAGTAGCAATCGCCACTATGGCTCTTCTGCTCACGCCATACCATAAAATGCAAAAATGTTAAATTTTTTTTCTTAACTATGAACCAATTTCGGAAATCCTCAACGCATCGCTTGCACACTTTATGAGGCGCACAAACTTTATCTTGATCTCCAAGTTTTAATCCGAAGTGATGCCGAGTATATTTTTTTTTACAAAATCTGTGATACTCTGCTGTTGCTTTAACACTGTATATTCACCCCAAATATAGCGAAAACTGCCGAATTAATATACACTTCCGTAAAGCCATTTCAATAATAATTTGGGTGAATGACGATATCTAACAGAGACTGAGATGAAATAAGAACAAGCGAGAAACAATTATGAAATTCAGAACACGTACGCACATGACAGAGCTTGTACGCTCGGCTTTCACAATAATGACTGAGGTTTAAAATGGCTTCTTTCCCTTTCTTAAAAAAAAAGAAAATATGACATTAAAATGTTTATGTTAAATACATTGTAAATAAAATTAATAGTAAGTTTTCGTTTAAAAGAAGTTGAAATGTCAAACATCAGAAAACGAACGTATTTAAAAAAAAAAAAAAATGCTAAATTAAAAGATAATTTTGCTATTTCGGGTAAGTCTTGAAGTCTAGGACATTTTTCAATAGGTTTTTCGTTTTCAACACACCAAAATACATTGAAATCAGTTGGATATAATCAAACAGTTTTTTAGTCGCAGACCTGTGTTGTTAAAAAAACGTTTATTTATTTTTAAAGATTCATTGCATTTCAACATAATAACGTAAACAATTCTTGAATGTAACTCTTTTTATACATAATTTTTATTATTCTCCTCAAGAAGGACCCAAATTTGATTATTATATATATATATATATATATATATATATATATATATATATATATATATATATATATATATATATATATATATATATATATATATATATATATATATATATATATATATAGCTAATCGACACTTTCTTCGTAAATATATTTTAGACAAGATGGGTTCGTATCATTTTTTTATGTCGTTATTACGCAAATGGCAAAACAAATTTTGCTGATGTTTGCATGACCGACAAGACTTCTTATTTTAAATCCGAGGTTGATTAGTACTCTTTGAAATATTTTATATGTTCACTACTCCTTTTGGCGTTCTGTTTGAAAGCAATTCCCTTGTTATAATTTACACCCTATAACTAATACATTTTCGTTGTTGGTTAATTAGTTTCTTAATCTTTGTTTTTTTTCAAAATATCTTGAACCGAAGTTTCCCATTCTTCGTCATTATCAGAATTTTCATCACTGAAGCTGTTATGTACTGAATAATTTTCCATATTTAAAATGGAATCACTTAAACAATAGCTATCTGAAGTGCCTTTCTCTGGAATTAGTTCCATAAATCTATTTATTGCCTTGGCACTACTGTCATATTCTCAAAATGATAATTTTTATCCTCTTAGAAGATTAGTAGGTTCATATTTCTTGTGATATTGAGTTTGCGTTGGAGATGATAGAGCAAATACACAATTAGGATAACAGATGGGGTTAAAAGGGTACATTCCAGTTTCATGGAATCCTTCTTTAACATTTGCCTAAGGCTAAACTTTACTGAATACTTTTACAATCACTCTTTTAATTGAAAAGTTTATTAAAATCATATTATCCCAGTAGGACTCGAAGGGCTTGAAAATTCCATTGGCTGAAATTCGTAGAATGTGTTACTAGGTAATCTTTACAATCGAATAACCTGTTCCTCTGCTCATCAAAGATAACCACATCTAAGCCAGATGAAGCACCATACACTATAAACAGATTTTTAATTCCTGATTTGTTATTGGTCAAAATGATGAACCATTAAATAAATAATGCATTGACAATGAATCTCTTGTTTGTTCTTCCAAGAAGAAATAGTTTTCCACTTAGGTTTTAGCTGCTTTCCATTAGAACACTCGCAAATGCTTTTTTAAAAATGAATTTAGCCTCAAAGACAAGGAAAAAGTTGCTACAATAACATTGAAATTCTAAATATACCTATAAAAGCCATTATGTCAGATAAGGTCAACCCGGGCATATTTGTAGCAGCAGGAGCAATCTTAATAAGATATACTCATTTACACCTAACCTACATTAGCTTTTGCTTTAGGGGTCTTAAAAAAAATAGTTGTTTGAAAAATTCGAATTAACTGTGTTGAAATGTAAGTTCCGTAATATTAAAAGTTAAATGGTTACGAAGGTCGAATGAAGAAATCAAAAATACCTACAAGTTATAGAAGATTTGTTAGCACAATGATATCTTTCAAAATAATAAGAGTCCTCCCATTAGGAAATGTCAGATCAAAACTGGTGGCTTAATGATTAAAACAACCGATCTCTCGCTAAAAGTTTTACTTTCCCAGATCTGTGTTGAATGTACAAGAATGTAGGGGTGAACCATTTTTGTATATGAGCTTTATTTGACGCAGGTACCTTATTTCTGTAAGTTGGGCATGTATATAATATGCAGCTATATACAGTATATGATCAATCTAAAAAAGTGGTGAAGACATTATATAATTATAATCTACTTTTAAAAGTTTCTTTCCATCATATTTCATTTTTTCAATTTTCAATATATTTTACTTAGGTTTAAAAAAAATTTGGAAAATTTTATTATTTTTGTAAATGTATACAAAAGGAAATAAAGTAAGAAAGAACACCAGATAGAATAAATATTTTGCCTTTAAATCTAAAATTTCTGGACATATAAGAGAAGTTTCAGAAGTTAAGATGAGATTTAAACTTTCATGGTATGACAATTTGCGAAAAAAAGCTTCAATATTATGTAAAATTTACTGGTGCAAAACTTTAAATTTTGGAGTCTTCCAACATAAAGGAAACGTTCCGCAACATGGCACTAGTAATGTTTTTAATCACATTTTAAAAACATGAATTATACTGGAATAATGAACTTTCTGTTTTTCATTCAAAGATAAAAATATTAATGGCATAACAGAATCCTACTTTATAAATATAGAACGAAACTAATATTTCGGAAGCATTCTATATATATATATATATATATATATATATATATATATATATATATAATATATATATATATATATATATATATATATATATATATATATATATATATATATATATATATATATATTATCAATTATCAAACACAACACTTGATTGAGTCCTCTCTAAAATGAAAATTGTATAAATTCTCTACCCCAGGCAGTATTTCTAGTTCAGATTATTTATCTGAAGCTTTTCTAAATGTTGTAATTTTTCCCCGTTTTATTTCTATTATAAAGAACAAACTCTATTGTTGACTGAACAGAACACACGAAAGATATCTCACTTCACTTGATGTGTACTTATTAATTGTTCTTTTTAATGTCTTTCCTTGAAACCACTCTTTGATAAAGAACACTAATTTAAGTTTATTATTACGAATTTTAATCAAGGAACCATTGACGGCGAAGGATCTTTAATACCAAATATGATTTGATGCTAAGTCGTGGAGTTGTTCAATAAAAAAGAAACTAAGAATCCACTGGAAATAAATTTTTGTAAAGAATTGATAAATTTTAGTTCTTTGCTTTGTGGTTATATTTCCTCTTGCTTTAGTCAAGAATTTTCAACATGTTAGTGTGTTCCATTATTTGAGGCTAAGGCCTGCTTTTGTTATCAATAGATTTTACACAGCTTTTAATTCAAACCACAATAAAAAAAAAATCGATCCATGCTGAAAACGTACTTTTTTAACAGACTTTATCAAGCTGAATTATTAAGAGTTTTAATATATTTAGAGTATTTGTTTTTTAAAATATGATTTAAAAAAAAAACATGGTAAAGAAGCAGAAAAAAAGGAAAAAAAAAAAAAAATTCAAACCATTTGTTCGTCATTATTGTCCAAATTTTTACTTTGTAAAAAAGGGACTTATAAAGAAATGATGCAATACTAAAGTATTCTGCAAATTGTACCAATAAATCATCCAAGTTGTTTCCTACATTAGTAAATATTACAATGTACGATAGAATTTAATGTACAATATTCTAATATTCAAGTGATTTCTTCTCTACCAGATCAGTACATTATATATATATATATATATATATATATATATATATATATATATATATATATATATATATATATATATATATATATATATATATATATATATATATATATATATATATATATATATATATATATATATATATATATATGCAAGTCATGTATATAAAGTAAACCAACAAAAACTTATTTCTAATATGTTAAAAGTTAAATTTTCTCTCTAACAATTTAGTTAATTACGTTTGCTTTATGTGGTTGTTAAAAAGCCGAGTTAATTTAATTTATATAAACAGTGTAAATAACAACCAAATTAACTGCTAAATAATCATAGCTATTTTATATATTTAGTTTGCATTCGTAAATTGGTGGTATAAAAGTATTTAACTGGAGAAAAATTAATTTGAATACTCTGACAAGTGGAATTTTCTTTTACTTAATTGAAAGAATTTAAAAAAGCTAATATACTTACTACACTTTAGTTTAGAAATATTAGCGGTGCAAAAGTAGGAAAAAGGTAATATAACGACCTTCTATTCTGATCTTTTATTTAATGAGAGGTTGGGGAATGGATCTTCCTTTATCTTCAAATGAAATGTAAAGTTACCTCATGAAAACGTATCAGTCCTCAGTAAATTTAAGGGGAGCTACATCTTATAACCGGAATGAGCGGATATGTACCGATAAAAACCGTTTGGAAGTGTGCAAGTCGAAGGTGGTTTAGAAAATAAAGGGAATGTGTTCCAGAGCTTAGAGTGGAGTACATAAAGAACTGAAAAATTAGAGTGCATAGAACGGCATTTCGCACAAACCCTTCTCATTGGAGGTTTGAAATGATGTTTAGAAGGGCAGCATCCTTTGTAATTGCGATAGTATTGAGAGTGAGTGACATACTAGTGGCAGAAAGATACGTAAGTTAGTGAACATGAAAGAAATGCTAAGAAAAGTCGAGGTGAGCTGTATGAGAGCAACCACACTAGATATGAGGCATACTTCATAAAGAGATGACCCTCCCCCACCCCTTCTCCCTATGAAAAGCGCACAACTGGGGTGAGAAAGAAATCTTGAAACTTCATACGAAGAACCAACCTTTTAGAAGCTTGTTTAGAAAGAGATGTAATATAATCTTTCGTAGAAAGATCAAAAGAAAAACAGAATATTGAGGACAGGCGAAGATATGTTTTCGGAGATGCTAGTTATATAAAAGATGTC
>SEYY01000571.1:0-2500 GCA_009176605.1 Armadillidium nasatum
ACCTAATATGATGATTTCAGAGAAGGAGAAGAAGAGAGAATGTGCTCTATTTTGGAGTTTAAATAGTCGAAGAATTTAGCATAGTCAGTAGAATTAGGAGATAAATAAACTGAACAAATGAATTTAGTCGTAGAGTGGCAAGAGAGCCTAAGCCATAAGGTGGAAAATTCAGTAAGACACGAGAACAAACGAATCGTTGCGCACATTTGCACAACAACCGCCTTTGCTGAAAATTGAGGATAGCGACAAGAGGAGGAAACAGAATAGGGTTTGCTATCAGAACGCTCAAACATCTGAGTTTCGGTCAAGAATAAGAGGTGAGGTCTAGAAGAAGAGAGGTGATGTTCAACAAAGTGGAAATTAGAGTGCAGACCGCGAATGTTGCAGAAATTAATGAAAAAAAGACGGGTGCATCAGGAAAGCCGGCCGAATCTGGTGGCACCAACCCATCAACGGAGGCCACCAACTCCCAAGTGGTGATGGGGAAGGGGTGGATGAGGGGCTATTTTTGGAAGCCGCCCCCCGTGGCTTCTCGGAGGCTAACGAAGTTGACGCCATTATAGATTTTGTTTTATTTTTTTAAGATGTGTTAGAAATGTTTTATGTATGTAAAGGAGAGCCACTCCGTGTAGATAGAAGGTGAGCGCGAAAGGGAGCGAACCATTGGGCACCGGGATGAGATAGGAGTACCTTTAACACCCGTATACCCAACAGGGGTAATCTCATCGCTTCGGGAGCGTACTTTCCCTCCCCCGTTATATATAATATATATATATATATAATAATATACTATATATAATATATATAATATTATATATATATATATATATAATATATATATAATATATATATATATATTATATATATCACCACCGCTCACGGGCAGAGCCCTATTCAAGGAGGTGGTGTTAGATCAATAAGATCTAAGACGTTATGTGTGTCTATGTGAACTATACTAGTTCAACCTAACACAAATTTTGTAGGTGAGCACAGACGTTGGCTTTAAAGTATTAAGATTAAATTCGGCAGGAAACACAGAAGATGGGAGAGAATTCCACAAAACAGATGTGGCTTGAAAGAAAGAATCCTCACAGCGGACAAGCCTGGAGTTTCCTGTGTCCACAATAATTTATGTGCAGACAATGCACCCCTTGTGTTAAAGTCAGTCGTAAAGGCGGAGGTATACGAGTGGAGAGTTCAATCCAGAATTTGCCGCTGTAGTACCCATAGAAAAGGGACGAGACATCAACGTCACGTCACAGATAAAGGGTCAAGTGAATTAGAAAGAGTGAAACAATTTATAAGTCTTTTAGCTTTTGACTCAACCCTATCCAAAGACGTGTGGAACCTGAGCCACTCCAGACATGAAGTAGTACTGCATACAAGGACGGTGAGACCATAATTGGAGTACTGCGAATGGAAAATTTCTTGCAGCCTAAACAGAACTCCCAGCTTCTTTGAAGCAGCAATAGCAACCATTGTGATGTGAGGTTTCCAAGACTTTGTTTTATGTGAAGGCCTAGGATGTTTATACTGATAACAGGAGAGACGGGAGAATCATCGAAAGAAATAAAAAAGTTAGGAGGTGTCTTTCAGAGGGAGATTTCAAGAAGTTGAGTTTTTAAAGATTTGAATTTCACAAGGTTGAGACGACCCCACTGGGAATTTCTTTTCAGATCAAAAAGAACGGAATCCGAAAGATGAAGATGAGAGGCAACACTAGATACAGCATTTGAATGGATTGGGTTAGATGAGCATCTGAGAAGATTATTAATGAAAAGTAGGAATAGATTAGGAGACAAGACAGAACCCTGAGGAACACCACTTTTGACAGGAAATGAAGATATCGCCCCATCAACAACAGTTGAAATGGAACGATTGAAAGAAAGTTAGACATAAGTAAGCAAAGAGGAGGAGGAAACTCAAAGGATTGGAGCTTGGAAGGCAGTGACGTATGCCATACTCAGTCAAATGCCTAAGATATGTCAAGCGCCACCACACAAGTCTCCCCATGATCCCTAAGGGCAGAGATCATAAATCTGTGAGATAGTAAAGTATATCACCAGTAGACCTCGAACGTCGAAAGTCATACTGATGATCAGAGAAAAAGAAATGAGATTCCAGATGATCTAAGAAAAGGGATTTGAGAAGGGTTTCAAAGATCTTAGACGGAATACGTCTCTTCGGAATAGGCTGGACTAATGTGCCCTTCCAAAACTGAGGGAAAGTACTTGTATTGAGGCATAGAAAGAAAAGATGAAAAGGGACGGAGCCAGCTCAAAAGCACACTCCCTTAAAACTATGGGAGGAATGCCATCCGACCGTTTGCCTTCCTAACGTTCATAGATTTCAGAAGTTTATGCACCTGATGAAATGTATTCACAGGTAAAAGTGTGAGACATCTGAGAGGAGAAGAAGTAGGAGGAGGATTGCCGGAATCGTCCAGGGTTGAATTAGAAGAGAACAGGAGGCCGAAAAGATTCTCCTTTTCAGTTGGAGT
>SEYY01000571.1:10000-17500 GCA_009176605.1 Armadillidium nasatum
CTGTCTAGAAAAGTTCCTCTCCTAGAATAGGGCAATGCCCGTGAGAAGTGAACTTTTTATTTAAAAGAAAAAAAAAAAAAAAAAAAAAAAACTAATATATTTTAGTGTAATTTCACATTAATAATTGGAGTCGCGTTAATAGTACAATACCACATATTTATAATTGGCTAAATCTTAAGCATTTAGATTCTAAAAGTTAAAAAGAGAGAGATAGGTACCTAGATTCTTATTAATACCTACAAGAGTGTTTTATTGGGTCCTACTATCAATGCACGTAACCCACGGGCTTTGTCCTATTCGAGGGGGGGAGGAAACTTTTCTAGGTTGTTTTTTCCCAAGATCCGCATAAAAGATAGAACCAGTGTCAAGTTCGTTAGTCAAAAACTCTACCGCTATGCCACAGTAATTTTAAGTACACCATCCTTAAATAAAATATTAAATTCTTTTACATAGTAAAAGAGGTTTAACCTTTTACTAAATTAAAATGTTTTATACATTTTTATCTCTGACTCTTTCTTTCTTTCTATCTCTCCCTCTCTCTATATATCTTTCTCTCTATTTATCTATCTCTCTATCTCTTTCTTTTTATCTCTCCTTTTCTCTCTTTCTATATCTCTATTTTTCTCTCTCTCTCGTAAATTGATGATTTTTTACAAAATTGTCGCGCCATTACGTTAGAAGTATTATTTTTTGTCTTTTATGTTTTAAATTGGGCCACCATTTTAAAGTAAATAAAAACTGAAACATTAATTTTTTTTTTTTGCTTGTTTTATTCATTAATAATAATATTTTTGTTTATTTTAAAATTTGTTTTAAAATTTTTATTTTTCTCTCAAATTTTGTTCGTCTTAATTAATATACTTGCCATATTTTTTTATTTTTTTATTTTTTTTATTTCCACCTTTTTATTTATTTATATATTTATTTGGCTATTTACATGCAGATTCTTTCTCTTTGAGTTTCAGTGGTTTGACGATGAACCCAAATTTTTCTTCTACAAATTTCAGTCATTAAAGTATTCGATATTTCCATGCAAATGGGATCGGTCGATGATTTTTCCCCTTCCCAGTCTTTTATTTTACATAAATATTCATGCTATTCTTCAAGTCAAATGGAAAAAAATAATAATAAAAAGCGTTACGAATATTCTCTCTCTCTCTCTCTCTCTCTCTCTCTCTCTCTCTCTCTCTCTCTCTCTCTCTCTCTCTCTCTTTCTCTTTCTCTCTCTCTCTCTCTCTCTCTCTCTCTCTCTCTCTCTCTCTCTCTCTCTCTCTCTCTCTCTCTCTCTCTCTCTCTCTCTCTCTCTCTCTCTCTCTCTCTCTCTCTCTCATTTTGCACGTATGCGAAATTTAATTGAATGGAGGATGAATACATAAAATTTAATCTTAATTTCAAAAAATTATAAAAATTCTTTTTATATTTTTAATATATTTGGTTAATTAAGTTTCCTTCATATATATATATATATATATATATATATATATATATATATATATATATATATATATATATATATATATATATATATATATATATATATATATATATATATATATATATATATATATATAATATATATATATATATATATATATATATATATATATATATATATATATATATATATATATATATATAATATATATATATGTGTGTGTGTGTGTGTGTGTGTGTGTGTGTGTGTGTGTGTGTGTGTGTGCTTAAGTTGGCACCTTACAGGTTTTTGTTTTTAATGGAAGGTGGAAAGGGACTTTTTTAAAGATTTACAAAAGTCGAGTCCTGGAGGAGCTACTTTATATCACTCTTAGACAGTCATTAACACGTGACAAATTTTTGGTCTTTATCAAAATATTCAAAATTAACTGTCCAAATGAAATGAAGATTTTCTGGTTGCAATATAAATTTAAGTACCATTGAAGGTGGATAGGTAGTCAGGTGTTAAGGTAGTTTAAGGAAGAATTTGAGACATTTGGAATTTTACTGACTAACTGAGGGAGAAGAGTCAGAAATTTGAGTGTGGTGTGACTAACAAAGTGTGTTCTGGATCTAAAAATATACTGTAATTGTAATACATACGTATTCCTAAAATTATAAATAAATTATAATTATAATAATAAACTATAAATTTATTTTCCATGAATAGCTGCTTGAATTCCTTAATTTTTAGACGAAGATGAACTTGAAGTTTGCGGAATTGTATTTTTATTCTGAAAATGTTTTAATGGAGTTTGCCGAATTTATATGCTTTCATTAAGACTATAAATTTTAATAAAGACTTAGCCGTTCTTTTCGATTTTTTTTTGGGGGGGGGGGAAATTAGACAAAGGGGAAATTAGAAAAAAACCGCGAATGTTGCAGAAATTAATGAAAAAAGAAGACCGTGCACCGGGGCAAGCTGGACGCCGGGTCATAGCGGCACCATCCCATCATCGGAGGCCGCCAACTCCCAAGTGATGATGGGGTGAGGGGTGGAGGCTGAGGGGCATTCTTTGGATGCCGCCCCTCTAAGCATCTCCGAGGCAGCTGTCGGTTTCGCCATTTTGAATTTTTTGCTATATATGGGTAATGTAAGAGTAAGTGGTCGTAAAATGTGGGAACATTTGAAGAATTGGGGTGGAGGGTTAGTTGGAGCATAGACACTCCAGTGTGAGGCGGAGGTACACTAGAGACCCCCTGAGAATGTGAAACGCGAAAAGGAACGAACCAAAGGGCAACGGAGTGAAACGGAATGGTCTAGCCCATCCTATCACTCCGTGGGTTATGCCCAATGGTGGGTACTTGCATCGCTTCGGACGGCGCTACGTCCTCCCCCTATATATATATATATATATATATATATATATATATATATATATATATATATATATATATATATATATATATATATATATATATATATATATATATATATATATTATATATTTATTTTTTTTTTTAATTTTTTTTTTTTTTTTTTTTTTTTTTTGTTATCATAGTATAATATGGAAAACATACTCTCTTTATAATTTTCCAGAGATGGAAAAATTTTTAAAATCCAAATCAGATTTCTTCAAAGAAATCTTATTTTCATAAAAAAATATGATAGTTGCTTCAATCTTACTTCATAACTCTTATTATTAAAACCAGAAATCAATTTTATTGTACTGTCCTGAACAGTCTTCAGTACATCAGTGTCCTTTCTTAGATAACATCCAAATTTGGAAACAATGTTCAACTGGAAGCATTAAATAACTATTAAAGAACTTAATTTCCTGTTTGCCTTTATAATTATACTTACCGAAATATTAGTAACTCGATTTCAAGTTTATGAATATTGTTTAAACAGTTTCAAATTAATTGCTAATAACGACAAACCGAGGCAGAACTCTTTCTATGTTAAGAGAAGCAAAAAAATTCGACTCTCATTCATATTATTATAATTAACAATTTTATTTGAGTTGTGAATGTGAAGCGCCTTGACGTTTTGCTTCCTTCGGAAACTCCATTGCCATTTATTAACCTCACCAAGAAGTTTACCTGTGTCATGATGAACAGTTCCACTTTTCTTAAATTTCCCACCACAAACGGACAATATTTTTAACATCAGACAACTTAGAAAGCCCATTTTCTGCTACCACATTCTTCATTTACTTAGATGAGGACAGGAATTGGTCAAGTAACTTTTTTTTTACTACTACTACTTCCCGAGAATTACCATTTAGTTCTACATGGTGCCTTCTGTTATTCAACCATTTTTTAACCACATAAAAGAAATTTATAAAACTCCCACGACTCATTTTGATTTCAATTTTTGTTTATGTAAATACATAGCTCACCTCAATTGTTTTTAAAATATTCACAAAAAAACAAAAACATTTTAAAATGGAAGCATTACATTTTCGCTTTAAACCTTTAACTTTTCATTTTTACATTCCTTAATTATAAAATTTTTGAACTGTTGTTGTTTCTTTTGCCTTTTATCCTTACCTAATTTTTGATTGGCTATTCTCACTGTAAAACTCTCGCGACTCAGATAAACCTCATCATACTTTGCAAATTGCTTCTTCATGGATTTTCTCACTCAAACTTCAATTGCAGTCGTGGCTTTTATCAAAGCAAGATACTACGGAGAATTATATCATTTAATCATTTTCTTTTCAGAAATTTAATTTAAAATTTTAATTAAAAGTTCTTTTTATTTATTTATTTTTATTATTATTATTATTTATATATATATATATATATATATATATATATATATATATATATATATATATATATATATATATATATATATATATATATATATATATATATATATATATTTATATATATATATATATTTCACCTCTGGTGTGCAAGGCCAGAGGCCTACTAAAATTCCACAAGAGTTAAAGAGAAGACGGGATCCTAATCAAATTAATGGCCGACGTGACTTGATACACGACGTTTGAAGGTGTGTAAGTCATAGGAAGTTGGAAAAATAGAAGAAGGGAGTGTGTTCCAGACTTTACCAGTAAAGTACATGTAAAATTAAGCATAGCGGTTAAGACTAGGGTCAGAGAGTTGGACAGAGAAAGGATGAGACTGTGTAGAAAGTCGAGTCGCACGAGCCCTTCTCAGTGGAGGAGGTATGCGACGAGAGGTTGGAAGAGCAGTGTCCATTGTAATAGCGATAGTATAGAGAGAGAGTGACTCAACAATTCGATGGGCAGAAAGAGACTGGAGAGAATTAGTGAGAGCAGGAGAGTTGATAAGACGAAAAGCTCTAGCTCCAACTTCTCAAGGAGAGCTATATGAGTGGAACCACCCCAGATGTGTGACGCATACTCCATACAGGGGCGAACAACACCCCTATACAGAGCAAGCAACTGGGGTTGAGTGAAGAAATACTGAAGGCGCCTCAGAACACCTAACCTCTTAGAAGCTTGTTTAGAAAGAGAGGTATGTGATCTTTCCAAGAAAGATCACGAGAAAAAGAAACACCGAGAATATTAAGAATAGATGAAGGTCTGAGTTGAGTGTTTTCGAAGAAGATATCATAGTTGTGTGGAAGATTGTGTCGAGTAGAGAGATGGAGGAATTGAGTTTTGGTGATATTGAAAACACCCATGTTCTCTCTGCCCCAATTTAAAATTCGCGAGAGATCAGAGGTCAGATGATCCAAGGCTACCATCCTTGCATCTTTTAACTGTCGTTGAGATGGGCGCCTTTCAAATTGAAAAGAGTAATGAAGGGTGGAGTCATCAGCATAGGAGTGGATAGGAGATGAAGTATCAGAGAGAAAGTCATTAATAAAAAGTAGAAAAAGTGTTGAGGATAGGACAGATCCTTGAGGAACACCACTATTAATAGATTTAAAGGAAGAGCGGTGGCCGTCTACACTTGCTGCTATAGAAAGACCGGAAAGGGAATCAGAGTGAAGGTCACAGAGAGAAGGATAGATTCCGAAAGAGGGAAGTTTGGAAATCAAAGCTTTTTGCCAGACTCTATCGAAAGCTTTCGATATGTCCAGCGCAACAGCAAAAGATTCACCGAAATGCCGAAGGGCGGAGGGCCAAGAGTCAGAGAGAAGGGAAAGGAGATCACCAGTAGAGCGTTTCTTACGAAAGCCATACCGGCGATTAGAAAAATTGAGATGCTTCCAAATCTTCTTGTTAAGGATATCTTTGAAAACTTTAGAAAAAACGGATGTTAAGGAAATGGGACGATAGTTAGTGGGGTGAGAGGGGTCCCCCTTCTTCGGCACAGGTTGAATGAGCTCACGTTTCCAGCAAGAAGGGAAGGTTGAAGTAGAAAGACCAAGTTTACCAAGGCAGGGTTCAAGCTCGGAAGCACATGTTTTGAGAACCACATGAGGGATACCATCAGGACCATTCGCCTTCTTAGTGTTAAGCTCAGAGAGAGAGCAGAACTGACCTCTTTAGATGAAATTATAATTTTAGGCATAAATGAGTTAGAGGGGGTTGAAGGAAAAGGAACAGCTCCGGAATCGTCTTGGGTTGAATTAGAAGCAAAAATTTCAGCGAAGAGTTGTTTTAGAAGAATGCAAAACGGCAGTTGTACCGTCAGAAGATACTAGAGGAGGGAAAGAGGAAGAAGCAAATTTAAAATTGACATTTTTGTCAAAATGCCAGAAAGGGCGTGAGAAAGTAGAACCAGAAATTTGTTGCATTTTAAACGGAGAAAGGAGTTTTTGTGGCAATCCCCAATTCATCTGATCCCACACATATCCTCAACCATATAAATAACATTCATTCCAATATTCAATTTACTTTGGAAATCCCCCCTCCCACAACAAATTCCTTACCCTTTTTGGACACACTTACGATGTGGGATCACTCCACAAAACTCTCTTATACCATATTTAGAAAGCCAACTTCGTCACCAAACTATATACATTGGTACTCCGCACATACAACTAATACAAAAATCGCCACTCTCTCCTCCCTATATCTTCGAGCCTTAAAGATCTGCTCTCCTGCCTTTTTAAAAACTGAAATCGACTTGCTGATGAACACCTTTATTAAATTACAATACCCCATACACATAATCAACAAATCATTTAGAAAAGCAAAAACTAAATTCTATTCCATAAAAATAAATGAACCCACAATAGGAAAAAACTTTTTACCCATATCACATATAAACATAAAACAATTAAAAAAAGTAATTCCAAAAACATACCCTTAGTCCCATCCAACAATATTATTTAAAAAAAAGTATTTAAACCCCCAAAAGTCCCTAATACGAACCCCCCTGCATCTACAGCATACCTTGTTCGGGTTGTAATCTGAAATATATAGGTGAAACCACTGACTACAATAGAAGATTTTACCAGCATAAATATGACCTACAAACAGACAACCAAAACTCAGCCCTCACCATACATAGACAAGAAAATAAACATATTATTAATCTAAAGGATACTTATACCATTAAACATATAAACAACTATAATAAAAGAAAAATAACCGAAGCCTTCTGTATCAAAAATCTACCTAACTATAATCAAAGTGAAGGTGACTACAAGATCAATCAGTTGCAAAATTCTATCATGTTCGGCTCTCCATTCTTTAACAAGTTATACAACAACCAACTACCATCATGAGAACCTAGAATTACGAAAGGAAGATCGCCGTATCAGTGATACCTGAAAGAGACTCTGAAAAGGAGCGAAAGCTTGTTTCCTGATTTGATTGTAATTTTGTGTATATTTTGCATAAATTGCATGAATTGGTGTTTGTAAATAAAGTATATATCTCAATTTGCATTGGTCAACTTATGGGTTTAAATAATAAATAATAATAATAATATATATATATATATATATATATATATATATATATATATATATATATATATATATATATATATTATATATATATATATATATATATATATATATATATATAATCATCTTCCCCCTGGTAGGACTCGTCCTGTCAGTGGGATCTTTCGAGGAAGATCCTTGTGTTTCAAGGGCCCACGGCGGATACCGCTGGCTGGGCCAAGGCCTAT
>SEYY01000571.1:20000-38678 GCA_009176605.1 Armadillidium nasatum
CACAAGAGCAACCTCCAAGGATTTCTCCCGACCGCGCTTGAGCGAGTGGCAAATGACCCGGGCTCGGCCCCCCTTTTTCTCTCGCAAACTAAATATACAGACAAATATTAAGGTCTGCTAACTTCTCGCAGACCGAATATATATAAACATCAATGTTTAAAGTTGCTATAGGGGAATCGAACCCGGGCCCTATATCACAAAAGCATAGAGTTTTACCACTACGTTACTGGCGGTTCAAAAAAGAAATCAAGAGGAGGCTTAGGAATTCACAAGAGCAACCTCCAAGGATTTCTCCGGACGGCGCTTGAGCGTGAGCCAAATGACCCGGGCTCTGCCCCCCCTTTCCTCTCGCAAAACTAAATATACAGACAAATATTAAGGTCTGCTAACTTCTCGCAGACCGAATATATCATAAACATCAATGTTTAAAGTTTGCTATAGGGGAGAATCAAACCCGGGCCCTATAGCACAAAAGCATAGCGTTTTACCACTACGCTGCTGGCGGTTCAAAAGAGAAATCCAAAGAGGAGGCTTATGAATTAACAAGAGCAACCTCCAAGGATTTCTCCCGACCGCGCTTGAGCGAGTGGCAAATGACCCGGGCTCGGCCCCCCTTTTCTCTCGCAAACTAAATAGACAGACAAATATTAAGGTCTGCTAACTTCTCGCAGACCGAATATATCATAAACATCAATGTTTAAAGTTGCTCCGCAACTAAATAACAAATATTAAGGTCTGCTAACTTCTCGCAGACCGAATACATCTTAAACATCAATGTTTAAAGTTTGCTATAGGGGAATCGAACCCGGGCCCTATAACACAAAAGCATAGCGTTTTACCACTACGCTGCTGGCGGTTCAAAAGAGAAATCCAAAGAGGAGGCTTATGAATTAACAAGAGCAACCTCCAAGGATTTCTCCCGACCGCGCTTGAGCGAGTGGCAAATGACCCGGGCTCGGCCCCCCTTTTTCTCTCGCAAACTAAATATACAGACAAATATTAAGGTCTGCTAACTTCTCGCAGACCGAATATATCATAAACATCAATGTTTAAAGTTTGCTATAGGGGAATCGAACCCGGGCCCTATAACACAAAAGCATAGCGTTTTACCACTACGCTGCTGGCGGTTCAAAAGAGAAATCCAAAGAGGAGGCTTATGAATTACACAAGAGCAACCTCCAAGGATTTCTCCCGACCGCGCTTGAGCGAGTGGCAAATGACCCGGGCTCGGCCCCCCTTTTTCTCTCGCAAACTAAATATACAGACAAATATTAAGGTCTGAACCCGGGCCCTATAACACAAAAGCATAGCGTTTTACCACTACGCTGCTGGCGGTTCAAAAGAGAAATCCAAAGAGGAGGCTTATGAATTCACAAGAGCAACCTCCAAGGATTTCTCCCGACCGCGCTTGAGCGAGTGGCAAATGACCCGGGCTCGGCCCCCCTTTTTCTCTCGCAAACTAAATATACAGACAAATATTAAGGTCTGCTAACTTCTCGCAGACCGAATATATCATAAACATCAATGTTTAAAGTTTGCTATAGGGGAATCGAACCCGGGCCCTATAGCACAAAAGCATAGCGTTTTACCACTACGCTGCTGGCGGTTCAAAAGAGAAATCCAAAGAGGAGGCTTATGAATTAACAAGAGCAACCTCCAAGGATTTCTCCCGACCGCGCTTGAGCGAGTGGCAAATGACCCGGGCTCGGCCCCCCTTTTTCTCTCGCAAACTAAATATACAGACAAATATTAAGGTCTGCTAACTTCTCGCAGACCGAATATATCATTAAACATCAATGTTTAAAGTTTGCTATAGGGGAATCGAACCCGGGCCCTATAACACAAAAGCATAGCGTTTTACCACTACGCTGCTGGCGGTTCAAAAGAGAAATCCAAAGAGGATGGCTTATGAATTCCCAAGAGCAACCTCCAAGGATTTCTCCCGACCTCGCTTGAGCGAGTGGCAAATGACCCGGGCTCGGCCCCCCTTTTCCTCTCGCAAACTAAATATACAGACAAATATTAAGGTCTGCTAACTTCTCGCAGACCGAATATATCATAAACATCAATGTTTAAAGTTTGCTATAGGGGAATCGAACCCGGGCCCTATAACACAAAAGCATAGCGTTTTACCACTACGCTGCTGGCGGTTCAAAAGAGAAATCCAAAGAGGAGGCTTATGAATTAACAAGAGCAACCTCCAAGGATTTCTCCCGACCGCGCTTGAGCGAGTGGCAAATGACCCGGGCTCGGCCCCCCTTTTCCTCTCGCAAACTAAATATACAGACAAATATTAAGGTCTGCTAACTTCTCGCAGACCGAATATATCATAAACATCAATGTTTAAAGTTTGCTATAGGGGAATCGAACCCGGGCCCTATAACACAAAAGCATAGCGTTTTACCACTACGCTGCTGGCGGTTCAAAAGAGAAATCCAAAGAGGAGGCTTATGAATTAACAAGAGCAACCTCCAAGGATTTCTCCCGACCGCTTTCAATGGAAGGAAAAAGGGTAATCATATAGCGCGGTCGGCAAATATTTGTCTGTATATTTAGTTTGCGAGAGGAAAAGGGGGGCCGAGCCCGGGTCATTTGCCACTCGCTCAAGCGCGGTCGGGAGAAATCCTTGGAGGTTGCTCTTGTTAATTCATAAGCCTCCTCTTTGGATTTCTCTTTTGAACCGCCAGCAGCGTAGTGGTAAAACGCTATGCTTTTGTGTTATAGGGCCCGGGTTCGATTCCCCTATAGCAAACTTTAAACATTGATGTTTATGATATATTCGGTCTGCGAGAAGTTAGCAGACCTTAATATTTGTCTGTATATTTAGTTTGCGAGAGAAAAAGGGGGGCCGAGCCCGGGTCATTTGCCACTCGCTCAAGCGCGGTCGGGAGAAATCCTTGGAGGTTGCTCTTGTTATTATTCACAAGCCTCCTCTTTCTATTTCTCTTTAGAACCACCAGTAGCATTAGTTGGTAAAACTCTATTGCTTTTGTGCTATAGGGCCCGGGTTCGATTCCCCTATAGCAAACTTTAAACATTGATGTTTATGATATATTCGGTCTGCGAGAAGTTAGCAGACCTTAATATTTGTCTGTATATTTAGTTTGCGAGAGAAAAAGGGGGGCCGAGCCCGGGTCATTTGCCACTCGCTCAAGCGCGGTCGGGAGAAATCCTTGGAGGTTGCTCTTGTTAATTCATAAGCCTCCTCTTTGGATTTCTCTTTTGAACCGCCAGCAGCGTAGTGGTAAAACGCTATGCTTTTGTGTTATAGGGCCCGGGTTCGATTCCCCTATAGCAAACTTTAAACATTGATGTTTATGATATATTCGGTCTGCGAGAAGTTAGCAGACCTTAATATTTGTCTGTATATTTAGTTTGCGAGAGAAAAGGGGGGCCGAGCCCGGGTCATTTGCCACTCGCTCAAGCGCGGTCGGGAGAAATCCTTGGAGGTTGCTCTTGTTAATTCATAAGCCTCCTCTTTGGATTTCTCTTTTGAACCGCCAGCAGCGTAGTGGTAAAACGCTATGCTTTTGTGTTATAGGGCCCGGGTTCGATTCCCCTATAGCAAACTTTAAACATTGATGTTTAAGATATATTCGGTCTGCGAGAAGTTAGCAGACCTTAATATTTGTCTGTATATTTAGTTTGCGAGAGAAAAGGGGGGCCGAGCCCGGGTCATTTGCCACTCGCTCAAGCGCGGTCGGGAGAAATCCTTGGAGGTTGCTCTTGTTAATTCATAAGCCTCCTCTTTGGATTTCTCTTTTGAACCGCCAGCAGCGTAGTGGTAAAACGCTATGCTTTTGTGTTATAGGGCCCGGGTTCGATTCCCCTATAGCAAACTTTAAACATTGATGTTTAAGATATATTCGGTCTGCGAGAAGTTAGCAGACCTTAATATTTGTCTGTATATTTAGTTTGCGAGAGAAAAAGGGGGGCCGAGCCCGGGTCATTTGCCACTCGCTCAAGCGCGGTCGGGAGAAATCCTTGGAGGTTGCTCTTGTGAATTCATAAGCCTCCTCTTTGGATTTCTCTTTTGAACCGCCAGTAGCGTAGTGGTAAAACGCTATGCTTTTGTGTTATAGGGCCCGGGTTCGATTCCCCTATAGCAAACTTTAAACATTGATGTTTATGATATATTCGGTCTGCGAGAAGTTAGCAGACCTTAATATTTGTCTGTATATTTAGTTTGCGAGAGAAAAAGGGGGGCCGAGCCCGGGTCATTTGCCACTCGCTCAAGCGCGGTCGGGAGAAATCCTTGGAGGTTGCTCTTGTGAATTCATAAGCCTCCTCTTTGGATTTCTCTTTTGAACCGCCAGCAGCGTAGTGGTAAAACGCTATGCTTTTGTGTTATAGGGCCCGGGTTCGATTCCCCTATAGCAAACTTTAAACATTGATGTTTATAATATATTCGGTCTGCGAGAAGTTAGCAGACCTTAATATTTGTCTGTATATTTAGTTTGCGAGAGAAAAAGGGGGGCCGAGCCCGGGTCATTTGCCACTCGCTCAAGCGCGGTCGGGAGAAATCCTTGGAGGTTGCTCTTGTGAATTCATAAGCCTCCTCTTTGGATTTCTCTTTTGAACCGCCAGTAGCGTAGAAAACTTATGCTTTTGTGCTATAGGGCCCGGGTTCGATTCCCCTATAGCAAACTTAAACATTGATGTTTATATATATATATATATATATATATATATATATATATATATATATATATATATATATATATATATATATATATATATATATATATATATTAGAGTTGCACCCACTAATTGGTAAGAAATAGATAATTGGTCATTTTACCTATTAATCTCGATCGGCATTTTTATTTACGATGATTCGATAAAATAATGATCTTTGGTTAATATGTAAGATGACATAATGTAGGAAAAAGAGGGGAGAAATTCCTTCTGATGTTCCTAAGATGGTCTAATTTTCTTTTCTTTTTCAGGATTTTGCAGTTTGTTGCATCCTACTTGTTTATTTATAGATACTCCATTTTAGATTAATAAATCTTTTTATCTCAGTATAATAAATAAAAATCTAATTAATTTCTGAAAGTTAAAAGAAATCTTTCACTCTATTGCAAAAGCATAAAAATTTCTCCATTTACAGGACAAAACAGATTTCTCGCTGGTTCTTTGATGTCCTTCTATACTGAAGACTCTTCCGCTTTCAATGGAAGGAAAAAGGGTAATCATATATTTCAAACCAAATCTCAAATTAGGAAAAAAATTTGTTTTGAATTTTTCTTCACTACAAAAGTGGGTCAAAATCTGTTAGTGCCAAGAGCAGATTTTAATAACCTTTGCGGTGATGACTTTTGCGTGTTCTTTTCTTATTCTGTTTTTTTTTTTACCCCAGGATACCTGTTCTTTGTTATTCTTTTCTTCCTATAACTAACTCAGTAAATTAACTTTATTAAAGTAAGAGCTCCTTCGTCCTGAGCACGTCCTGAAGTATACAGAAAAATCTTCTTGTATATTCTGCCGATGTTCTGAATTAGTACTTTTAAATTCAACCAGAATTTTAATTCTGTTAATTTTTCTACCATATCATTCCTTTAAAATGTCACTTAGAATATATATATATATATATATATATATATATATATATATATATATATATATATATATATATATATATATATATATATATATATATATATATGTGTGTGTGTGTGTGTGTGTGTATGTATGTATGCGTGAAGTGTATGTGTTATTTTAAGTAGCCATTAAAAGTATCCTACAAACTTCAGTGGTTTAACTAGACAATATGGGACAAAATAATCTGTAAAATGTCAATTTGCTTACCGGTGCGACTCTAATATATATATATATATATATATATATATATATATATATATATATATATATATATATATATATATATATATATATATATATATATATATATATATATATATATATATATATATATTATATATATATATAAATATAAATATAAATATATAAATATATATATATATATATATATATATATATATATATATATATATATATATATATATATATATATATATATATATATATATATATATATATATATATATATATATATATATATATATATATATATATATATCAATAGATCAGAAGTTTATCACCTCAGTATATTATAATCTATCACAGATAAGATTTTCATAAAATACCTTTTGATAATTTTTAATAAGAAAAATCATAATAATTTTAAATTTGAATTTTTGACCAAAACATTGAAGAGTTTTAGTAACGTCATTTCTTTTTTCAGAATTCGGATCTTAAATATTACCAATGCAGTAAGATGAAAGATTCTAATTCAAGTTAACTGGAAATTCGAATATTAAACAGATTAATTTATGTATGAATTAATTTGAATTCTAAGTAATCTTATGTTTTATTATTATTATTATTATTATTATTATAGTAGTAGTAGTAGTAGTAGTAGTAGTAAAAATAAATTTAGAGGGAATTGTATCCTTGGACCTCATTGTGAAAATCTAGATTATTTTATCGCACTTTAACATTTATATTTATTTTATTAAGACTCATAGATAAAAAAGATATGTAAAGATGTATACTGTAGATAAAGCAGTGTTGCTATATTGGTTATTATTATAGTATTAAGTAATAATCAAACTATAACCTTGTAGTATAAATGTAAGATGATTGAAACCCAATAAAATAAAAAATTAAAACAGAGACGGGTCTTTAGGTAGAGCACTCCGTCTTCCCTCTTTCAGGTCTCTTTGACAAAGGACTTGTCTCTGTTTTAATGTTGTTTTATCTTCTTGGGTTTTATTCATTTTAAAGTAAGGAATATCTAGTAGTTTACATCAAATCCTAACTACTTGAAATCGCAGAGTAAAATCAAGACTAAACTTCATAATATGCAATGTTCAATTCTCTATTATCCCCTTTCTCCACATGGAGTAAGTAGGTAACATCTGCATTCGTATCTGCTATAAGCATCCGGTAGTGAAAATTCAGCAATCAAGTATCCGATATAATATTAACTTCATTTATGTGTCTACTGAAAAAAAATAGAAACCATTAAATAAACTAACAAGTCTTGAAGAATAAAAAGAACTTAAAAATCCTTGTAAATGTAATTTTCGTTGAATGTCTTACAGGTTCCCAGTAGATAATTCCCTACATTTCATTCTCACTTTAAATGTAGGGAATTACCTACGGGAAATCGGAATCCAGAATGAAAATTCCTTACGTTTCTTTCTCATAAACTGAAGGCTAATAAGAAAAATCTCTACATTTTGTCCGTATAAAATTTTTTGAAGGAAACTTGAACAATTTTACTCCTCATCTACCTATTTTAAATTGTAAAGGCAATTTTCTTTTTGTATTTGTTATTCTTTTGTTAACAGAAACAAAAAATTGCAGAGAAAAATAGCCAAATTAATTAATTTGATTGTAGAAAAGATAATGTAAAACTTACCAAACAACTGAAACATAAATTAATAAATAAATAAATAATTAATTAAAGATGATAAAAATTGATTAGCAAATAATATTTTAAACTGCTCTAGTAATTGTGAATAATAAAAAAATAATCTATACTCTAAATACATTCTTAATTAGCTTACGGTTAAATATATATATATATATATATATATATATATATATATATATATATATATATATATATATATATATATATATATATATATATATATATATATATATATATATATATATATATATATAATAATACCTCTGTTAATTATTATTCTTCTAAAATACTTTATTCACATAGTCCCTTTCTCATTTAAATTAAAACTAAAAACGAAATCGTTGAATTACATGAAATTATAAAATAATAAAATTAAAATAAAAAAAAATAAAAATAAAATTATAATAATAAAAAATGTAATTTACGACCAAGACGAAATTTAAAAACCTTTTAAAATCTTGTCACTTTTGATCGCGGTGTTTTTTTTCTTAAAAAATATTTTAAAATGTTTTTATTCTTGTTCGAGATTTCTCAAACCGAATGAACTTTTGCTTCAACATTTTCAATTTAAGGAAAGAAAGAAATGAGATCTTTATTGATTTAGATTGCAAAAGATTTTTACTCTTTTTTCAATATGTTGGGGTAACTTTTCTTTTCTTTTTTTCCTCAAGGGGAGAATTTTCTAGGTAATTCTACCCAGAATAAGGGATCAAATCAATACTTTCGAACACATGAGTCAGTCACCCTGGAGGGATAAGAAGTTTCAGGGTGCGGCATTTTCGTAATCGCAGACGATATTACATTCAAGAGTATGGGTAGGAAAGATTATGGACAAAACTTAATTGAAAGAGTAAATGTTATGAAGAGGCTCGTCTGTTGATTAATAAAGACAAAACTAGAGGGAAATTAGGGAGAGAGACAGAGAAGGACTAAATATTTGGCTCGATGGAAAGTGGAAAGAAGTTTAATCTTTTAAGTGTCTTAAAAGTCTATTCTTGGAGGGAGGAGTGTGGATAGCGACATCGTAGAGAGAAGAAGCAGATGTGTGGGAACTTTCTGTCCACTGCTGAAGGCTTGGAACGTTTCTTTACAGCAAAGAAGGTAATGGAAAACAAAAACTAAGTCAAGAACAAGAATTCGGGCTGCCAAAATGAGATCCCTTAGAACAATGCTGAGAAAGAGTAGAAGAGATAGGGTGTGAAATGGGCAACTTGAGGAAAGGGCGATAGAATGTCCCATCGTAAGTAAGATAGAAAAAAATGGATAACTGAAAGGTGGCAGAGAGATGTTGGGAGAAGAGACCGGAAAGAAGACAGAGAAGGTGGTGGGATGACAAGATGGAGCCAGTGCTTGGAAGGTATATTTTCCTGACTTGATCAATGAAACTGGAGCTAAAAGCTGAACCAACTGACGGGCGAATAGTGCCTACCAGAGAGTTGAAGTAAAAACTATATATTATATATATATATATATATATATATATATATATATATATATATATATATATATATATATATATATATATATATATATATATATATATATCCTTCAGATAAGGATTATCTTCATCCAATTAAGTCTTAGGAGTTAAAACAGTTCGACGATAAAGTAATCTTTATATAATTAAAGCTAAGAAAAATTGGTAAATAATTTTTCCTTAATTAAGTCACTATAATTTATGCACACACACATTTACACTATATATATATATATATATATATATAATATATATATATATATATATAATATATATATATATATATATATATATATATATATATATATCAGCAATAGATTTGTTCCTTGGGAACCTTGTAGATAGAATAAATAATGTTGCTAGCAGCGTAGGAAGCAGCATTGAAAGTAATTAATAATTTACATTTAATAATGTTAATAAAATGAATAAGCAAATAAATATATTAAACAAATGACATTTCGGATTTATTCCAATATCCATTTTCAAATTACCTAAAAGGAAAAATTAATAGAATAAATAATAACTTCACAAATGAAAATTTACAATTAAAGTTAATGTAGAATACATAAAAGGAAGACTGGTTATGCGATAAGGCTTAGCGAAATAAACATTCTAAAGGATTAAACAGAAATAAATAATGAGTAAATTAGTTGGTTGAAGACACAGTAAAAGTAGGATATTGATATGTTTAGCAAAATTAAATAAGTAATAAATAAATATGCATGCAAATATATATATATATATATATATATATATATATATATATATATATATATATATATATATATATATATATATATATATATATATATATATATATATATATATATATATATATATATATATATATATATATATATATATATATATATATATATATATATATATATAGTTTATTGTTAAAGTTCAAGATCACAAGATTTTTCTCTTCTTAACATGGAATCACTCCTTAAATCTCTGAATTTGTTTGTATGCAAAACAAACAACAGAGGTGACACCACACTACCTTGTTCACTCCTGTTCTGACCTCAACCATCTCTCATTTCCAGGTTCAGTATGGACTGTGTATAAGCAAAATTCGTACAAGACTTAACTGCTCTCAATTTTTTACCTGTTTTTTCTTATTCAATTTACTTCTTGGAATCGAACCCAAAATCTTCTGCAGATCTATAAATGGAACATTTACCCCAACGTCATACTCCCTTTTCTTCTTCACGATCTGCCTCAAACCGAAGATAAGGTTCTTTGTTCCTCTGCCTTGTCTTCAATCATTTTGTTCCTTACCCAACTGTGACTCAGTTTTATCTTTCAGTTTCTCCTCTATTATTATTTTATGCATATTTAACATTAACTTATTGTTTATTAATAACATTCCTCTGTAATATGAACAGATGACAGAATTTTCTTTGCCCTTACTTATTGTTTTACGACCGTCTTTCCATTCCATCGGCAATTCTCATCCCCAAAACATGTTCAGTAATTGCAATATAAATTTTTTGGTTAAATCACTTCCATCTTTAATCAGATTTACGCTATTCCATCCTATCCTGGAGCCTTACCTTTCCTCATTTTGGTCATTACCTTTTCAAACTCTTTCTTCGTTAACTTCTCTTCCTCCATCATCTAATTCTTCTTTCATCTGAAACTCCTTACACACTCTCTCCTCGTGATTTATCGTTTCCTATTCTACATGCTCCTTGGGACTGATTTCCCTTTTAATTATCTCACAGTAGTATCAAAAGCTTTTTAGATATCAGCGAAACATAAAAAACGTCCCGTTCGATCTCCAAAACTTTCTCTGACAACATTTTCATTGCAAATATGAAGTTTCTTTTGTCGGTACCCATAATAAACGCATAATTCTCTTTAAAATTTACATTCTATATTTATTTTCCGTCTTGAAAATCCTACACTTAAAAATCTTTCTCACATGACTGACGGTAATAATTGTAAGTTTTTCTTCTATTTTTTGAATAGCAATGAAAACCAACTTACATTTCTCGTTCAGATACTTAAACGGATTGGTGGATTTTATTTACCTTGAACTGTTTTCTTCTTGATGGGGAATTTTCTTAAAATTCTGAATGATATTAAATGAATATGACCTTCACCTACCACTTTCCTAGTTTTTATTTTAATAACAACATTTTCCACTTCTATCGACACAACTGGTGTTCATTCTACGTTGTATTCGGTATTCAATGTCCTTTTTTCTATTGTTTCTCAATAACAAAATGTGCTCATTGCATCTATCCAAAACCTCTTCCCTCTCTGCTACCAATGTTCCGTGTCTTCCGACTTTCCTTTGCCTTTCCATGTATATTTCGCCTGATTAACTCCGAGCCATTTTCGTATTCATTCGCTTTCTCTACCTCTCAAATTCTTAATTTCGCATCAAATTTTTGCCATCCTTCATTGATTTGACCTTATTACATCTGTGATTTTCGATCTGTTTATGATTTTTCATTTTCTTTAATTTTTTTAAACTTCTCTATTCGTCAATCATGTTAAGAATATTATTTGATGTTGATGGTGTTTTTAGGTTATTCAATTTGCCACTAATTCTGTAAAACATAAGTTCCAAGCTCCATTCTGAGGCTTTCTCTAAGAATGTATTAGTTTGCATCGAACTCCATCTGTCTGTCTGTCTGTCTGTCTGTCTGTCTGTCTGTCTGTCTCTCTCTCTCTCTCTCTCTCTCTCTCTCTCTCTCTCTCTCTCTCTCTCTCTCTCTCTCTCTCTCTCTCTCTCTCTCTCTCTCTCTCTCTCTCTCTCTCTCTCTCTCTCTCTCACATACATACATACACATGCACACACACACACACACACATTATATATAATATATATAATATATATATATATATATATATATATATATATATATATATATATATATATATATATATATATATATATATATATATATATATATATATATATATATATATATATATATATATATATATATATATATATATATATATATATATATATATATATATATATATATAGTGATGTATCGGATGTCAAATTTTTAATTGTTCCACATCTGCTAATGCGGATATATACGTTCCTAAATATGAAGGCTATATTCATTATATATATATATATATATATATATATATATATATATATATATATATATATATATATATATATATATATATATATATATATATATAATATATAATATATATAATAATTACCTCACGCTCAAGCGTGGTCGGGAGAAGTCCTTGGAGGTTGTTCTTGTGAATTATTATTCATAAGCCTTCTCTTTGGATACTTCTTTTGAACCGTCAGTAGCGTAGAGGTAAAACTCTATGCTTTTGTGATATAGGGCCCAGGTTCGATTCCCTATAACAAACTTTAAATTCTGATGTTTAATAAATGTTTAGTCTGCGGGAGTGTTAGCAGACTTTAATTATTACCTTATATATATATATATATATATATATATATATATATATATATATATATATATATATATATATATATATATATATATCAGCACCACTTACAGGAAGGAGCCCAATTCAAGGAGGGGGTGTTATATCAAAAAGAGAATAAGAAAAACCCTACATGTCTCACGTAATGCAAATTTCGCAGGTGAACACAAACGTGGGTTTTAAAGTAATTGAGATAAAATTCGGCAGGAAACACAAAAGATGGAAGAGAATTCCACAAAACAAAAGTGGCTGGGAAGAAGGAGGCATCACAGAGGACAAGCCTGGAGTTTCCCATGTCCACACAAAAGTTATGTGCAGACACTGCACCCTTTGTGCTACGAGTCCGTCGTAAAGGTGGAGGTATGCGAATGGACAGTTCCCTCGAGCATTGCCGCTGTAATACCTATAAAAAAAGAGATAAGGCACTAACGTCAAGTAAAAAAGAAAGAGCGGAACAATTTATTAGTCTTTTAGCCTTTGACTCAACCTTTTCCAAAAGACGGGTGAAACCTGAGCCACCCCAGATATGAGAGCAGTTCTCCATATAAGGGCGGATGAGGTTCTTGTATAGTTGGAGTAACTGCGAAGAATTAAAAAATTCTCCAAGTCTAAAAAGAACTCCCAGCTTCTTTGAGGCAACCCTAGCAACAAGTGTGATGTGAGGTTTCCAAGAGATTTTTTTGTTTATGTGAAGGCCAAGGATGTTTATACAGTCAACTGGAGTAGACAGAACCATTGTAAGAAATTGAAAAGTTAGGAGATGTTTTTGAGAGGAAGGTTTCTAGAAGTTGAGTTTTTAAAGAGTAGAATTTCACAAGGTTGAGACAACCCCACTGTGAAATTCAATTCAGATTAGCAAGAATAAAATCGGAAAGAGGAAGACGAGAGGCAACTCTAGATGTAAAATAGGGAGCAGATTTAAAATGAGTAGAAGAATAGAGGGTCGAATCATCGGCATATGAATGGATATTGTTAGATGAGCAACTAAGAAGATCATTAATAAAAAGTAGGAATAGAAAAAGAGAGAAGGCATAACACAGAGGAACACCACTACTGACAGGAAATGAAAAGAAGTCGACCATTAACAACAACAGAAATGGAACGATTAGAAAGAAAGCTAGTCACAAGTAAACAAAGAGAAGGAAGAAACAGAAAGAACGGGAGCTTGGAAAGTAGTGACGTATTCCATACCCGGTCAAATGCCTTAGATATGTCATGTGGCACCACACAAGTCTCCCCATGGTCCCATAAAGGCATAAAACCATAAATCTGTGAGATAGGAAAGTATATCACCAAAAAAGAAGGGAATGGGATTCCAGATCATCTAAGAAATGAGAGTTGATAAAGGCTTCAAAGATCTTTGACAGAATACAAGTGAGAGCTTTTGGGCGATAGTTAGAAGGATTAGAGCTGCTATCTTTCTTCGGAATAGGTTAGATTAATGAGCGCTTCCAACAGTGATGAAAAGTGCTAGTACTGAGGCATAGAGAGAAAAGTTGCACGAGGGACGGAGACGGCCGAGAAGCACACTCCTTTAAAACTCTTAGAGGAATGCCTTCCTAACATTCATATATTTCAGTAGCCCATGCACCTGATCGAATGTAATTACAGGCAAAGGCATCGGACATCTGAGAGGAGAAGTAGAAGGAGGATTGCCGGAGTCGTCCAGGGTTAAACCATCAGAGTGAATAAAAGGAGGAAAGGAAGATTTATATATATATATATATATATATATATATATATATATATATATATATATATATATATATATATTATATATATATATATATAATATATATATATATAAAATATAAATCATGTACTACGATGCGGATGCGAATGTCAAATTTAATGCGAATGTTATGCGGATGCGGAAGTCACATGCATCAATATATATATCATATATATATATATATATATATATATATATATATATATATATATATATATATATATATATATATATATATATATATATATATATATATATATATATATATATATATATATATAATATATTACAATAATAGCTCCTCATCCACCCCTTCCCCCATCTCCACTTGGAAGTTGGTGGCCTCCGGTGATGGGCTTGGTGTCGCCAGGACTTTGCAGCCAGCTTGCCCAGATGCATTATCTATTTTTTCATTAATTTCTGCAACATTCGCGGTCTTTTGTTTAATCTCTACTTTGTTGAACATCACCTCTCTTCTTCTAGACTACAGCTCTTGTTTTCCACCGAAACTCAGGTGCTGGAGCATTCTGTCAGCAAACCCTACTCTGTTTCCTCATATTGTCTCTACCCTCAATTTTCAGCTTAAGAGGTTGTTGTGCATACGTGCGCAACGATGTTGTTTGCTCTTGTGTTTCTAATTTGGAGTCCTTTGATTTTTCTATCTTGTGGCTTAGGCTCTCTTGCCAGTCTACGACTAAATTTATTTGTTCGGTTTGCTTATCTCCTAATGCTACTGAATATCCTAAATTTTTCGACTATCTAAACTCCAAAATAGAGTACATTATTTCTTTTTCTTCCTTCTATGAAATCATTATATTAAGTGATTTCAATGTTCACCACCGACAATGGCTTTCCTCTAGTTTTCACGAAAAAGCCGGTGAACCTGCCTTCCATTTCTCTACCCAATACGACCTTTAGTAGTTCATGCATCTCCCTACTCGTTTCTCTGATCGCCTTGGAGATGAACACAACATTCTAGACCATTTTCTAACTTCTAATCCTTTTCCTTATACTATCAAACTTTATTTGCCTATGATTTCTCTGATCACCTTATTTCTGCATACTATTCTATCTTTTCAAGTCTTCCGAAAGAAAAACTCTTTCCTATTGAGAAGAAATGTTTGTGGCATTTCTGTGCCGCAACCTAGACGACTTTGCAGTCGTACTTCTTTGATTTTCTGTGGGGGGGTTCCCTCATTACCGAGGTGATTCTCTCTGGCACGGATTCGTACATTCCATATTCTTTCCCTTGAACTAAGCTTAGCAAACTTTGGTTTAACTCTGTTTTTCTCGTGCTATACTCCGCAGGAATACTGCCTTCAGGGATTACCATCGTCTTCGAACTCCAGAAACTCACGCAACTTATATTTCATCCCGGAATCGTACAAAATCTATTCTCGGCAACATCAAAAACCATTTTCTCATAGAAAAGGCAATAATCTTTCTGGTTTCTTCTTTACACCCTTTCTGGATTTTTTGCAAAAAAAGTTAACTCTAACTTTGCTTCTTCCTCTTTCCCTCCTCTAGTATCTTCTGACGACATAACTGCGGTTTTACCTTCTTCTAAAGCTGAACTCTTCTCTCAAACCTTTTGACCCCCTCCTACTCATTTATGTCTAAAATTGAAATTTCTTCTGAAGATGACATTTCTGCTCTCTCTGAGCTCAACATTAAGAAGCAGTACGGTTCTGATGGTATCCTTCCTGTGGTTTTCAAAACTTATGCTTCTGAGATTACACTCTGCTTTGGTCAACTATTTCGTCTCCGTCTTTCTACTTCAACCTTCCCTTCTTGCTGGAAACGTGCGCTCATTCAGCCTGTGCTGAAAAAGGAGATCCCTCTCAGCCCTCCAACTGTCGTCTTATTTCTTTAAACTCCGTTCTTTCTAAAGTTTTCGAATCTATCTTTAACAAGAAGATTTGGGAACACCTTAATTCATCTAATTTTATCTCTGATCGCCAGTATGGTTTTCGTAAAGAACGTTCTACTGGTGATCTTCTTTTCCTTCTCTCTGACACTTTTTCTTCCACTCTTCGGAAGTTTGGTGAAACTTTTGTTGCCGCGCGGGACATTTCGAAGGTCTTCGGTAAGGTTTGGCGCAAAGTTTTGATTTTTAAACATCCCTCTTTCGGAATGTGCCCTTCTCTCTGTAGTCTTCTCTCTGGTTTTCTTTCCGGTCGTTTTATATCACCTGTTGTAGAAAACCGCCGTTCTTCATTTAAATCTATTAAAAGTGGTGTTCCTCATGGTTCTGTCCTATCCCCAACACATTTTCCATTTTTCATTAATGATTTTCTCTTTATTCCTTTATCACCTATCCACTAATATGCTGATGACTCCACCCTTAGTTACTCCTTTAAGTTTGAAAGCCGTATAAGTTTTTTAACGCTAGAACGGTGGCCTTGGAGCAACTCTGATCTTTCTCGTATTTCAAATTAGGACAGAGAAAACATGATTGTTTTCAGTGCCTTAAAACTCAGTTTCTTCACTCTCTACTTGAAACAACCTTCCACACAACTATAACATCTTCGAAAACACTCTACTCAAACCTTCATCCGTTCTTAATATTCTCAGTGTTTCTTTTTCTCGTGATCTTTCTTGGAAAGAATATTACTTCTCTTTCTAAACAAGCTTCTAAGAAGTTGGGTGTTCTGAGGAGCCTTCAGAATTTCTTTGTGCAACCCAAGTTTCTTCCTCTCTTTAGGAATGTTGTTCACCCCTGTATGGAGTATGCCTCATACATCTGGAGTGGTTCAACTCAAATAGCTCAACTTGAAAGACGAAGTTTAGGATCTTTTATTTTATCAATTCTCACATACTAAATAATTTCTGACTGTCAAATTGTTTCGTCACTCTCTCTATGCTATCGCTATAACAAAGAACACTACTCTTTTGAACTCTCTGTCGCATACCTCTTTCATTGAGAAGGGTTCGTGCCACACCTCTTTCTACACAGTCTCATCCTTTCTCCGTATAATTCTCTGACACCAGACTTAACCGCTATGCTCAATCTTACCTATACTTTACTGGTAAATTCTGGAACACACTCCCTTTATCTGTTTTCCCAACTTACTTTGACCTGCACACTTTCAAACGCCGTTTATTTGGATATGTCGGCCTTTAACGACCAGGTTCTGGTATTTTCCCAACTCTGGTTGAAATTCAAAGCCCTCTGGCCTTTGCCCACCAGTGGTGAAATATATATATATATATATATATATATATATATATATATATATATATATATATATATATATATATATATATATATATATATATATATATATATATATATTTATATCACCTCTGGTGGGCAAAGGCCAGAGGCCTACTAAAATTCCACCAGAGTTAGGGGGAAAGACGGAAGAATGGTCAAATTAAAGGCCGACGTGACCTGATACACGACGTTTAAAGGTGTGTAAGTCATAGGAAGTTGGAAAAATAGAAGAAGGGAGTGTGTTCCAGACTTTACCGGTAGAGTACATGTAGGACAGAGCATAGCGGTTGAGTCTGGGGTCAGAGAGTTGGACAGAGAAAGGATGAGACTGTGTAGAAAGTCGAGTCGCACGAGCCCTTCTCAGTGGAGGAGGTATGCTACGAGAGAGTTTAGAAGAGCAGTATCCATTGTAATAGCTATAGTATAGAGAGAGTGACGCAACAATTCGACGGGCAGAAAGAGATTGGAGAGAGTTAGTAAGAGCAGGAGAATTGATGAGACGAAATGCCCTAGACTCCACCTTCTCTAGGAGAGCTGTATCTGTGGAACCACCCGAGATGTGCTGAGTATACTCCATACAGGGGCGAAAAACACCCCTATACAGAGCAAGCAACTGGGGTGGAGTAAAGAAATACTGAAGGCGCCTCAGAACACCTAACCTCTTAGAAGCTTGTTTAGAAAGAGAGGTAATGTGATCTTTCCAAGAAAGATCACGAGAAAAGGAAACACCGAGAATATAAAGAACAGTTGAAGGTCTGAGCTGAGTGTTTTCGAAGAAGATATCATAGTTGTGTGGAAGATTGTGTCGAGTAGTGAGATGGAGGAATTGAGTTTTTGAGGCATTGAAAGCAACCATGTTCTCTCTGCCCCAATTAGAAATACGAGATAGATCAGAGGTCAGCTGCTCCAAGGCCACCCTCCTTGCATCTAGTAACTGTTGTTGAGAGGGGCGCCTTTCAAATTGAAAAGAGTAATGAAGAGTGGAGTCATCAGCATAGGAGTGGATAGGAGATGAAGTAACAGAGAGAAGGTCATTAATGAAAAGTAGAAAAAGTGTTGGGATATGACAGATCCTTGAGGAACACCACTATTAATAGATTTAAAGGAAGAATGGTGGCCGTCTACAACTGCTGCTATAGAACGACCGGAAAGGAAATCAGAGAGAAGGACAGATTCCGAAAGAGGGAAGTTTGGAATTCAAAGCTTTGTGCCAGACTCTATCGAAAGCTTTCGATATGTCTAGTGCAACAGCAAAAGATTCACCGAAATGCCGAAGAGCAGAGGACCAAGAGTCAGAGCGAAGGGAAAGGAGATCACCAGTAGACCGTTTCTTAGGAAAG
>SEYY01000571.1:38778-68778 GCA_009176605.1 Armadillidium nasatum
GGATCATTTTCAAATATTTCTATATTTAGTAGAAGTATTTGGAGAAAAATAAATAGTTCAGTCAGGAATCTTACTTCCTGAATTTAATAAAGAGACAAATATTTCAAATTCAATAGAGCATGAGGAAAAATGTGGGAAATATTTTATTCCGAAATTTTGCATTAATTGCTTAAATTAATAAAGTCTATGAAATATTGAATTTATAACACATAAAAATAGTTTGACAAAGTATAAATAAACCTATCCAAGTATTTAACACAAGGATCATTAGTCATTTACACCCCAAAAAATATATATATATATATATATATATATATATATATATATATATATATATATATATATATATATATATATATATATATATATATATATTATATATATATATATGAAATCGAATTCGTTTACCAACAATTTCTGTCCCTAGGCTACACCTGGAATTACATTCAAGACATATATATATATATATATATATATATATATATATATATATATATATATATATATATATATATATATATATATATATATATATATATATATATATATATATATATATATTGTAAAATATTATTATATTTATTTAATTTATAATGTACATTTCGAATAAAAAACAAGCTTGGAAGAGTCAAATAAATTCTTATTTTTGTACTTCACTTATATATATATATATATTTAAGACTTATTTATAAATTGTAACAATTGATATATTTAAGTTTAATATTTAGTTTTTAAGCTTCACAATTTATTATTATTATTCGGTAGAGTATTTAAATCCCGTAGCTATAAAAGGAGGTGAAAATATTTAATTACAGGACAGAAGGCCCTATGGTCTTCTCAGGAGAAGAAGTATTTCTTCTCCTCAAACTGAATTGTTGTAGAACTTTCGGTTTCCCTTTGGATAATTGTAGAACTCATCCAAAAGAACGGAGTTGTAGAACTCTTAGTTCTTTTCCCTTTGGATAGTTGTAGAACTCATCCAAAAGAACGGAGTTGTAGAACTCCCAGTTTTTCTCCCTTTGGATAGTTGTAGAACTCCCAGTTCTTTTCCCTTTGGATAGTTGTAGAACTCATCCAAAAGAACGGAGTTGTAGAACTCCCAGTTCTTTTCCCTTTGGATAGTTGTAGAACTCATCCAAGAGAACGGAGTTGTAGAACTCCCAGTTCTTTTCCCTTTGGATAGTTGTAGAACTCATCCAATGGAACAGAGTTGTAGAACTCTCAATTCTTCCCCTTTTGGATAGTTGTAGAACTCATCCAAATTTTAGTTTCCCTTATGTATAGTTTTTTTTGAATTTTGTTTGTTAAATAATGTTCGTTACATAACTTAAACCCTTATTTGTTATTTAGATATCATTAAATTTCCTTACTTAAATACTGTATCTTTTAAAGACTTAATTGCATTTATCATGATTTAGTTGTAACTTAAACAATTAAACATTAACAAACAACAGGGTTCAGAATCAAACACTTTTCATTGCTTGGCAGCGGTGTGGGACAGAACATACAAATCATACATCGACGGCATAACCGTAAATTACATTACTTAATTACACTATCAAATAGAACAGTTCTTGTGAAATTTTCCCTTTGGATAGTTGTAGAACTCATCCAAAAGAACGGAGTTGTAGAACTCCCAGTTCTTTCTCCCTTTGGATAGTTGTAGAACTCATCCAATGGAACAGAGTTGTAGAACTCTCAATTCCTCCCCTTTTGGATAGTTGTAGAACTCATCCAAATTTTAGTTTCCCTTATGTATAGTTTTTTTGAATTTTTGTTTGTTAAATAATGTTCGTTACATAACTTAAACCCTTAATTTGTTATTTAGATATCATTAAATTTCCTTACTTAAATACTGTATCTTTTAAATACTTAAGTTGCATTTATCATGATTTATCTTCTGTATATATTTTTTTATAAAATTAAACTTATTAAACCTTTTTTTGTGTCTCATTGAAATCATGCAAACTTGTGAAATGGCTTCTTCACTACCACTTATTTTTATTTTTGAAGTGTTTACTGAATCCTTAAACAATTAAACATTAACAAACAACAGGGTTCAGAATCGAACACTTTTCATTGGTTGGCAGCGGTGAGACAGACAAACACTTTTCATTGGTTGACAGCGGTGAGACAGACAAACACTTTTCATTGCTTAGCAAGCGGTGTAGGATAGAACATACAAATCATACATCAACGGCATAACCGTAAATTACATTACTTAATTACACTATCAAACATAGTAAATATCTCTTGTTTTTTTTTTTGGTTATAATAAAATTGTTTTTTTTTTCTCAACAAATTTTCTACACTTATATATTATTCATTTTAGAAGAAGCAAGTTTCGCAAGATTGTATGATTTGAATGAATTATAAAGGAAATATTTTCTTTAAATTAGTAAGTTTACTTTAAATAGAAGTTATGTTTTTTTTCTTTCTCTTTATGATTAGAAATGTTGTAAATATAATGTTTCCTTCCTTTTCGGTGAAAATAGGTAATTTATGAACGTTCATTTAATATTAAATTAATCTAAGTAAATATTTGGAATAATTGTCTAGATTTAGAATCAGTTTATCATGCTCTTAACGTTAAGAAGTTAGGAATTAGTTAATGAGAAATTTAAATGTCACTTTATTGGAAGAAAATTTGCCAGATTATAGTCTTTAAATATTATATGAAGAACATTAGATATTATATTATGAATTATATATCGTTATATTGTTTATACATATGTTGTATTATTTTATGATGCTTAAAAGAAAGGTTAGATAATTGAGAAGACACGAGAAGAGTTGTCTTGGTAGGTCTCGCAGAGGATATGCCTTGTGTGCTTTCCAAATTCTTGACCAGATTAAGTTCAAATAAGTTAAATCTCTAAGGAGAAACTTATGTCAAGCTGCCGTTGTGACTATACTTATAATCGCGCTTATTATAAGATACTCAGAGGCCAATTAGTTAAATTTTTTTCGTTCTAATCAAGTTGTTTAGAATCGAAGGGTTTTAGATTTAGATATTATATTATTTATTCATATTATTTATATTATGGTAAATTTTCTCTTCAATCGATATTCTTTAAAAACTATAAATAGTTATGTTAACTTCGTCTCTTTCAGATTATTATATCTAATTAGCTAAAATTTTAATTGTTAAAATTATGACTTCTTTAAATAACTTTGCCAAAATTAACGTAACGAAAGCGAAAGCCATTTTTCCAGAAACTTTTTTTAGGATTCTGGCTAAAAGTCTTGATATCAAAGAAAAATGGCCAGTCAACATTCAGATGTTGATAGGAAAATGAAAGAAAGAATATCTTAGGTGGGGCTTTTAAACCAGAATATTTTAAAGGAAAAGAAACTCACGTTTCAATCATCAATCTGAAGGAAGATGACACTACGAGTGTACCATTGAAAGAAGTCCTATTAAAATTATTTAAATTATCCAGGAAGTCAGACATTAAATACACAATCTATATAGAATATAGTAATCACGATTTAGACAAATTAAGATTAGACGTAGATTTTAAAGTTTTATTGAGTAGAGTGAAAATGGAAGATTGGTGGAGGTTCATTTTTATAAATGAAGGATCCAAAGAAGTTCAAATTCCGGTTAATATTCCATTGTCAAGTTTCAAAAAACTTTTGGATAAATAAGAAAAAGGCAAATTCTAAAGTTTTAAAAAAGATCACTAAACCAAATAAATATAGTCACGAAGATTATTTACGACTCCAAAAATCATTCGAGTTACCATCAAGACCTATCTCACCACTCCCCCCTTCTCCTAAATCTTCTATTTCTTCTTTATCTTCTTGTTAATTTTAAGAATTATTTTTTTTTTGACGAACAAAATATTTGTGAAAATTTATAGATGTTTTCTCTGACGAACAAAATATTTGTAAAAGTTTATAAATATTTTCTTGAAAGATAATTTTATTGTTAGTTTTAAGAATTTTTTCTGACAAATAAATATTGTACGATTACTTCTAAGTTTCTTTTTTTTGAAATTGTACATTTTAAGAAAGGAGTAATGTAAAATATTATTATATTTATTTAATTTATAATGTACATTTCGAATAAAAAACAAGCTTGGAAGAGTCAAATAAATTCTTATTTTTTTACTTCACTTGTATATATATATCTGAGACTTATTTATAAATTGTAACAATTGATATATTTAAGTTTAATATTTAGTTTTTAAGCTTCACAATTTATTATTATTCGGTAGAGTATTTAAATCCCGTAGCTATAAAAGGAGGTGAAAATATTTAATTACAGGACAGAAGGCCCTATGGTCTTCTCAGGAGAAGAAGTATTTCTTCTCCTCAAACTGAATTGTTGTAGAACTTTCGGTTTCCCTTTGGATAGTTGTAGAACTCATCCAAGAGAACGGAGTTGTAGAACTCCCAGTTCTTTTCCCTTTGGATAGTTGTAGAACTCATCCAAAAGAACGGAGTTGTAGAACTCCCAGTTTTTCTCCCTTTGGATAGTTGTAGAACTCATCCAATGGAACAGAGTTGTAGAACTCTCAATTCCTCCCCTTTTGGATAGTTGTAGAACTCATCCAAATTTTAGTTTCCCTTATGTATAGTTTTTTTTTGAATTTTTGTTTGTTAAATAATGTTCGTTACATAACTTAAACCCTTAATTTGTTATTTAGATATCATTAAATTTCCTTACTTAAATACTGTATCTTTTAAAGACTTAATTTTAAAGACTTAAGTTGCATTTATCATGATTTATCTTCTGTATATATATTTTTTTTTATAAAATTAAACTTATTAAACCTTTTTTTGTGTCTCATTGAAATCATGCAAACTTGTGAAATGGCTTCTTCACTATCACTTATTTTTATTTTTGAAGTGTTCACTGAATCCTTAAACAATTAAACATTAACAAACAACAGGGTTCAGAATCGAACACTTTTCAATATATATATATATATATATATATATATATATATATATATATATATATATATATATATATATATATATATATATATATATATATATATATAATATATATATATATATATATAAGCCAGCCAACGTTTCTATGGTAATATTTTGGAACCCCGTAATCTCCCAACAAATATTATAGTCATTCCATATGCTAACTCTGTATCCGAACTGCGGTTTACCTTAAAACATATATTTATAATTCATATTATATTTACTTTCCCTGATACATTGTCACGTACTTTGATTTTCAACAATACAACAACAACATAAGCAGCTGGAGGAGTATATAGAATTCCCTGTAAGACTTGTCCCATGTCATACATTGGGGAAACATTAAAGGCCCTATCAATTAAATACAAGTTAAATGATTTAGTCCTCAAGAAGAATATCCTGAAGGGTCATAATGTGGGCAACAAATTAGCCAAAAAATACCATGGGCCATATAAAGTAATCAAGACATATGAAAATGGTGTGATGTACGACATTCAACATCAGTGGAAATACTATATTATATAAAATACATCACAAACATCTAAAAAAGTGGCATGAAACTCCTGAAGAACTAAAAGGAGTCAATCAAGAAAATGATTTAGAGGACAATAAGAGTGAGACCTCCCAGCATGACTTTGAAGGATTTACACAAGAAAATCAATCCATGTTTAAAATAAACTGGGAGAAGGTATTCCGATATAACATTCATCTACAGCATAATATAGAACTTAATCAAGATTCACGGGACCAAACAGAAAGTCAGGAAGTTGAGAGACGAATACCTCAAAATTATGTCACTTACAATATGGAGCCGTGGATTCACGAAGAATTATATATAATTGACCTATAATTGATTAATAGACCTACTCGAGGAATACTCCTTACAGACGCCAGGACTTCAAGAGTATGGAGGGATTTAGTGGAATTAGAAGGAAATAGCACGATATCAAATCCGTCCTTTGGTTTTTCGGGGTTCGAAGGGTAATGTATTGTAAGTTGTAGATAAATCACATAGTTGAGGTGAGTAAATGTTTTTAATAAAATTTGTCAGACTATGTAAACAGTCAAAAAATTTTAAATGAATTATTAAAGTAAATAATTAAATTGGTTTGTAGAGCTATTGATTTGGAAACAGTAATATAATATAATAAATTTGAATTGTATATGTGAATATGTTTACAATTTCAGAGGATTGGTTGCAGCCTTAATGATATGTTTTAAATATTACATTGTAATTGTTTTCTTTCAGCATCGAGAGAAGAAAAGTTCCTGTATAATACATTTTGATTTTGATGATGATAATATATTTATTTATGATTGTAATTGTAAAAAATTCTCTTTTTAGATAATGAGTTGGAAAAATAAGAATATTGTAGTTGTCGGGGATAGTCGGGTGGAAGATTTGAAGAACACTGGAGTGAGTTGGAAACCAAAGAATTGTATACATCACAGTAAACCGGGAATGAAAATGGAGGAAGCGCTGAAGAAAGTAGACGAGGTGCTAGATGGAAACGTTCTCAGCGATGATAACCCTATTGACGTTGTAATAATTATGTGTCTACATTGTGAGTTGACCCAATTAAAAATCTGGAAGGATACGGGATGTAACATCATGGTCCCTAATAAAGAGCTTAATATCCCAACTTTGATAACAACCATCAAAAGCAAACTAATAGATTGGAAGGAGAGCCATCCCCATTGTCAAATAATCCTTACAGTACCATATGTTCCCAATTTTGGACGATACAATAGTTGCCGATTGTATAGGAATTTAGAACCAGACCAAGTTAAATTAGTATACCCTTATAGATATAGCAATAGTTTCATGACGCAGATGAAGGAGTTAATAGACCGATTTTTCCAAGTTTGGGATACACAATTAACCCCACGACCGTTAGCATTGGCCCGGATGGAATACATTAATAATTCCTTTAGAAGAAATATTAAAGGAAGTACTGTACGATCATTTCAAGGCTCGACAAGGGGTGGACTACATTTTGTTGGGGTCACTGTGGCAAAATGTTGGAAGTTAATCAAACTTCACCATGATTATTTGAATAAGTGTCCCGGTAAAGCGAATCGAATTAAGGATGGATCGATTCCAAGAAACCCTTCTCTGGAACATCGTATGCAACAACTGAGTGTAACACCTAGGAGAGATCGTAGAGAACATCAACAATGCCATCAAAAAAGGAATCAAAGATCATTTCACAAACAACCTCGGTATAGGTATAATAATCATTCGAGAGACGAAGGGAGGAATTCTTATTTAAGCGCCGGCCAGTCAGGAATTCATGGTTGGGAAAGTAGAGGAGAAGATGACTTAAGAAACAAGATCCAAAACCGACGACAAAATTCACATATAAGTACAGGAAGAACTCTAACAGTAGAAACAAGATCATTCTACCGAAAAATAGTTCGCAGATTTTGAAAGCTCAAACCCACTCACGTACATCCTACCTTATTTTAGATACTCCTAAATTATCACTTTGAGAAGGGGGTGTGGTAGAGGCCTACCATACAGAAAATGTTTTTATTCAAGGTGATGGTATATTTTGGTTTCGGTTTTTATGATAATTTATATACAGATAAAGAATATAAATCAAGTTAGCCTAAGGTCAAAATTAGATCTACAAGTTCAAACACCTAAGAAATCAAGAAAATTGGATGATATTAAGAAGAAACATATGTAAATATTATTCCTGAATTCAGAAAATAGCTTAAAAGAAATGAAAACATGCAAATAAATTAATAAACACAAGAATTAGTAAAAGATATACGAAGTTAGGACCAATATGGCGCTGAAGATTTAAAATAAACAAAAAACATAGTCCGTCACCGAGCTGCCAGAAAGAGAAAAAGAGACACGAATTTTAGCAACTCGCTAAAATTGAAGCTTCCCGATTGGTCGAGATTAAAAAATGGCAACCTTTTGGATTGCCAGAATTCAGTCTGAAAATGTTTGAAAGAGGCGAGTCATTCTGCTCCAGTTTTCGTCAAGTAAAGTCATCTTGAAATTCATTAGTGATATAGAAATTTTAAATATTTCCAAAAAGTATAACATTGTAAGTTGTATAGTTATTAGAAATAAGTAAAAGAAGTTTTACTTATATAATATTGATATATTAAGTATGTTTTCTGTTATTAAGAAATAGCACTCCCTTGAGTCAAAGTAACTTTGATACTTAGCTCTCCAAGTAATTAGTTAGCACTCTCTTGAGTTAAAGTAATTTTGATACTTAGTTCTCCAAGTAATAAGTTAGCACTCCCTTGAGTCAAAGTAACTTTGATGCTTAGCTCTACAAGTAATAAGGTAGCACTCCCTTGAGTCAAAGTGAGTTTGATACTTGGTTCTGCAAGTATTAAGTTAGCACTCAGTTGAGTCAAAGTGAGTTTGATACTTAGTTCTACAAGTAACAAGATAGCACTCAGTTGAGTCAGTGAGTTTGATACTTGGTTCTGCAAGTATTAAGTTAACACTCAATTGAATCTAAGTAAGGTTGATAATTAGCTCTGCAAGACAATTTAACAATTGTTATTTAAGGAATAAATAAGCTAGAATTTTGGTATTGAACCTTGATTGAGACTAAGGATAATGATTAATTAAAACTTAATTTAAGTTAATCGTCGTATTGAACTTGGCTTCGAATTATAAACTTAAGAGTTTATATTATGACTATAAATTGATTGTAAATAAGTTATCTTGGCTTCGAATTATAAACTTAAGAGTTTATATTATGAATTTATAAATTAATTGTAAATAAGTTATAGTATAGATTGAAATAAACACTTGCATTTATAGTAATGAATTAATGACAATTGAATTAAAGTGTTTTACATTGATTGTGAAATAAGACTGAAATTTTAGTATTGTTTACCTTGAACCTTTTTATAACTTAGTGAATTATTTTACATTCTTTTGTTTTTCATATATAACGTCAGGTTCTTTAAATATAGTTTTGACAGGTTTACATTATAGCAACTTTGGAATAGTTTTCGAATTTGTTTTTTTGTTATTTTTCGTAAATAACGTCAACTACTTTGAATAATTTTGATTAGTTTACCTAATCAGAATTTTGAAATAATTTTCGAATTTTTAGTATTTGTGAATAGTGTCAAGTACCTTGAATGTTTTGGTTGGCTTGCATCATAATATCTTTAAATTAATTTTCGAATTTTTCTTTTAGTATTCGTAAAGAGAGTTAATCATTGTGAATATTTTAATTAGTTTACACTTGGATTTTTGAGAATTTTTCGAAATTTTCTTTGAATATTAGTAAATAACAGTCAACACTGAATACTTTTAATTAGTTTATACCGTGACACTTTGAAATATTGTAAACTTTTCCCATCTAGTGTTGGTAAATCCTGTTAAACATTTTAGATATTTTAATCAGTTTATGACGTGAAGTCTTTGAAATATTTTGCGCATTTTACTATTAGTAACCACGTTAAGGCTTTTATAAACTCTAATTAGTTTATACTGTAACATCTTTGCCAAAAATTTTCGAAATTAGTTAACAATTTACAGGGGTTAACCAAACATAAAACTTGAAAAATATTTCTTAAATATTTTTCACTGAACAGTATTGTACTATTTCTGGAGATTTAAATTGTTGTACACAAGTATCTCAGTTGATGTTTTCTTTACTAAATTTTTTGATTTAGTTGAAATTAATAACGATAAAAGAAACAATACACAAGTTATTCTGATTAAATAAAGTAAGGTATAAAGATTTAAGATCTTTTAAGTACTGCTAAAACTGATAAAGCTGGTTCTTAAATCTATCCAGTGGAATTTAGGATCATCATCTGTAAATAAAAGATAGATTATAAGATAGAAGACACAACGCAATTCTCGTATAAGTAAATATTCCAATATAAGAACAAAGGATTAGTGGTGTCGTAATATCTACTATTAGATACGACATCGTGTCTCCCAACACAAAGCCGACGTGAGGAGATTTAACCACAGTAATGCCATTTTTCCTCATATTACGCAACCACAATCAATTGATTGGGACAATGCTTACTTTGTTTTCTTCTCCAAGGCGAAAAATACTAACAGTTTGATTGAATCATTTTTTTATAAAATTTATACAAAACTTTAATTCTTCCCCAGGATTTTTTGACATGGATGATATCGCTTACAATTTCCTGAAGTCCATTTTGGTTGAACGTCGGACTGTTCGTGAACTTATAAATTGAGCCCGGTTCTATTTTTGTGCGTCTATATGTGTGAAGTCCCCGCCCCTTTAGTCTTCAGCTGGCTGTGAGTGCTCATTTTTCTTCATTCGCGATTGAACAAGGAAGCTTTTAGCTTCGAAACGTTTCGCGTCGTTTTAACCCTTTTACTAATTTTAACATATTTTGTTAAAATGTTTTAATTTCTTTTACTTTTTATCGTTTTATATAATGGTTTTAAAGTTTAATATATATATATATATTATATATATATATATATATATATATATATATATATATATATATATATATATATATATATATATATATATATATATAAATATATATATATATATATATATATATAATATATATATATAATATATATGCAAGATGTTCCTGGTTTGAAATAAAAAACTGGTAAACTGAAAAAAATAATAATAATTTGTACGTGTAAGGTGTGTGTGTGTGTGTAAATCCCGAGTATTATGAAAACGAGCAATTATCTCTAAAACATATTAATTTGATATTTCTGATTGCTAAATTTTTTTTTTTTAAATAAATTTGTGTGAGAGTTATAGGGGTATAAATTTGCTTAGTATAGTAGGTAACGTGTATGGTAGAATCTTATTGGATAAGACAGGGATTAATGAAATATGTGAGAAACAAGGAAGCTTTAGAGAAGGAAAAGAGTGTATGGACCAAGTTTTTACTCTAAGAATGATTGAAGAAAAAGAAGGGAGAAAAGGGGAGGATGTGTATATGTGCTTTATGGATTTAGAAAAAGCTTATGATAGGGTGGATAGGAGCAAACTGTTGGAGGTTTTGAGGGAGTATGAAATTGAGGAGGAAGTAATTGAGGGCATTAATTACTTTATAGGAATAGTAGAGCGTGTGTGAGAATAAATAAAATGGAAACCGAGGTTTTTTTTAGGTGAACAATGAATTGAGGCAAGGTTGTGTAATGTGTCTGGGTTTATTTAATTTATTTATAGATAAAGGGGTGAGGTTTGCTGGAAAGAGAAGGTAAGGGGTGAGAATGAGAGGGATCAACAAGATATTTGGAATGCGAATGTTATTATATGCGGATGACGTTGTACTTTTCTCTAAGACACAAGGGGGCTTAAAGATTTTGATTGATAAGTTTGTAAAAGGTGGTGATGAGTTAGACTTAAGAGTAAACGCAGGTAAGAGTAAAGTGTTATTGATGAAAAATGGGGAGTGAGGAGAGAAATTGCAAATCAAGGTGAAGAATGGGAGAGTGAAATGAGTTAATTCATTAAATACCTGGGTGTGAATTTTGAGGAGGGATGGTTGTGAGGGAGATGAAGTAGGGTATAGTTTAAGAGAAATGGAGAAGGTGTTGGGAGGCTTGAGGGATATTTGGAAGAGAGGAAGGTTGACCAAAAAAGTTAAGATGAAAATGTTTGAGGGATACTGTGTACCGGTTATGTATGGGAGCGAGATGTGGCGGCAGTTGAATGCGAAGAAAAGAAAAATGGTTGAGGTTTTCGAAATGAAAGGTCTGATAGCGGTATGTGCTGTTAAGTAGAAGGGATAGAGTCAGGAATGTGAGAATAACTGAGCAATGTGCCTGGGGAAGGGGTATGGTTGACAGAGCTTAACAGAACATGCTGAGGTGGCTTGGGCATGTTTGTAGGATGAATGGTGGGAGATTGGCTAAAAAGGTGTTTATATTGAAACTGGAAGGTGTAAGGGGTGGGGGAGACCTAGGGGAGGTTGGGTAAGTGGGGTCATGGATGATTCGACAGCCCCAACCTTTTTTCGAACAGTATGGTAAGGTACATCTATAAAATACACTAACTACATATGTAGCTAGTGTATGATAAATATAGCTCCTCATATTCAAGAAAAAAATGTAAACTGTACGATAAAAGTATACTCTGAGCTACACATGTAGCTACTGTATTTTATATACGTTACTTATTTTTGACTATTACTTGAAATAAAATTAAAAATTAATACATTAGGGAAAAGGAATTTTTTTTTTTAATATGTAATTAAATTTAACGTTTTACATGATGATAACTCTGTTTATTTTGGAAACGATAGTATTTGACAACCTTCCAATTTAATTTCTGAAATTGAAAGATCTAAGATCTACTGAAACACTTAAATAGATGAAAATATTTCTAGCTGAGCCAAATATTAGAAATAATAAGGTTAATGTTCGCATAATGGTCTGGTTTGATCAATACTTTAAATTTGTAAATAAGCCCAACTTAATATTAATTTAATAAGGCAAATGTTGGTTATTTGATATGAAACTAAAAAAATCGATGAATATCAAATATTTCTACTCTTGAAATTATCATTTATAATTATGAAAAGAGTAATTTATCTACTGAAACCGCTTTAAAAATTTATGAATCATCAATAATACTGGTATTAATACTAACGAAATCAGCTCTACTAATAAACATGTGCTAATGGTTTTAGAGAACAAAATCAAAATATAAAACTATATATATATATATATATATATATATATATATATATATATATATATATATATATATATATATATATATATATATATATATATATATATATATATATATATTTAAATTTCCAAAAGGGAAATCATACACAAACTTCCCAACAATTATTCCTTAGCCAAAAGTCTCGGGCAGATTAAAAACTTTTTAAAAATATATATATATATTTAAAAAACGACAAAGGGGGTTTTATTGAAGAACTAACACCACAATTCAGTTCCAGGAAAGGTTTCTATAAAATTTGAGATAACTAAAAACGCTGATTATGATAGAATGAAATTAGACCTTTTACAGATCACTATTAAAGACTTTCCTCTTTTGGGGAACTTGGAAACATGAATATTCCAAATATATCATTAAAAAAAATTATAAAATTATAGCATAACTTTTATATATTTAAATTAAGAATGTATAAACTCAACTAAAGTGGACAAGAAAATTCTAACATCTTGAAAAATTTTCAGACCACAAGACTATATTTAACGGAGATTTTAAACATTTAAATAGAATTCACAATGAAGAAAAAATCTTTGCAGTTCGAAATATAGAAAATGAAATTAAGTATGGGAAAAATTTCAAAGTATAAAAAGAAATTATTCTTTGAGCTTTTCAGAAGTCCCAACGGATGCTACTCTGCTTTGGTTTTAAATTATAAATATTTGGTGTATGTGAAGTCGAAAATATTTTAAAAATCACAGGGAATTATTTTCTTAAGTAAAGAATTTATAAAAAAAAAATTTGATTCATTTCGCAAAGTAATTTTTTGGTTGCCAAAAATTGGTTCATAAAGGAGAGGATCCACTTTAAAACGAAGTCAAAATTCAGATAAATTTAGATTTTTTTGATTTTCACTTTTTAATGATATCGATCCTTCCCAAATATAAAATTTTTTTTTATCGGTTTTGAATCATTAAAAAATACTTAATTACATAGTCATGTAAAATTTGTTTGACAAAAATGATAAATTTAGCAATTTTTATTTACATTTTTTAGAGAACATCGTTTATATATCGATATATCGAATGGAAATTCTATAAATTTCTATACTTTTTGAAGCATTTAAAAATAGCCAAAATATTTTTTTTGAGTTTTCTTCAAAATTATTCGTTTGAAAAAATTTTTTTTTTTTTTTCAAATTTTGGCTATTGAATAGTAGTCAAAATGTCGATTAAATACGCACAATTAATATATAATATATATATATAATATATATATATATATATATATATATATATATATATATATATATATATATATATATATATATATATATATATATATATATATATATATATATATATTGTAGCAGTTAAGAATTCTGCTAAAAAGAATAACCAACTGAAAATTGTACACTGTCTGGGTTTTTCCTTTTCATCAGAGCTTTTGGATTGACACCGACTGATTGTTATAAGGTTTAAGGAATAAGGTTTGGATAGTTCTGCTGATGATTTCAGAAGAGGTTGCAAAGTGCTTCAAAAAATTTATGATAAAATGTCATCTTGAGAAATTTTAGTAGTAGAGGGGTAAACGTATCAACATTCAGAAAGGTGCATAACCTTTTGGAATTGAACATTATTGGATCATCGTTTGTTGTTATTTTAAACTTACAAGTGTCCCTTGATTTGGGCACCGGTGCTGGAGCGAGAACATCAGTGTCAGAAGCCGTCTTCTGCTGCCTGTTTTTTTTGGTTTGAGACTCCGAGTGGACATTTATTGGTATGGAAATCCGCAATTGAAGTGAAGTCGCACATATTAGCGTGGAATCAAGGAGAAACTTAGTGCACCTATCACTTGTTTCATGACCCGACGGCTTTGAGAACGGCTGGATTCCAGAATTTTGAGAACGTTCCCCTTCACATTCGGTCGGCTTTGGTACGCCCTGATTTTGGAAGTCATCCATTTGTGTGCTTTTATTTCAAAGAGAACGGCTTGGCACAAGAAACATTTGTCGGATGAGACGACTTTTTGTGTATACAGCCATTAATTTCTAACGCACCAGTGCAGCGGCGGTAAAGCAGTCAGAGGACTGACCTTGATTTATATTTTGTATCATAAATTGTATTATATTTCCTTATCTCTCTAGTATTTAAGTAGGTTAAATTAGGCTTAGATAGGGTTAAGGATTAATTGATATACCATTTAATATTTGTATATTACTACTGGTATTTCCTGTCTTTTGTATAATTACAATTCTTTCCTCGTCGTGTATTTTACTCCTTGTAGTTTATAGATCTCAACTCAGAAGAAAAGCCTTCCCAGTTATAAGGCTGTGAGGTGGCGCAGTTACTATATATATATATATATATATATATATATATATATATATATATATATATATATATATATATATATATATATATATATATATATATATATATATATATATATATATATATATATATATATATATATATGATAAAACTTTTCTTAATTAAGCACTTATTGGATGAAAACAAGGTTGAGTTACCTTTAAAGATTAAAGACTTTAAAACCTTAGTCCCTGCAGAATTCGTTGAAAGGGTTCAACGAAGAATTGAAAAAAAAACATGGAGATGCTCCAAATATTAGTATAGTAAGTACAACCGTGTTTAAGTCTGTTCGATCACATTTTAGAAAATAGGAATATATATATATATATATATATATATATATATATATATATATATATATATATATATATATATATATATATATATATATATATATATATATATATATATATATATATATATATATATATATATATATATATATATATATATATATATATATATATATATATATATATATATATATATATATATATATATATTTTTTTTTTTTATTTATTTATTTTTTTTCTTAAATAACAAAAAAGTTAAAAATTATTTTGAATTTTCGTATTACTATTTTGAACAAAGATTAGAAATTAGTAGATTATTACAGAAATTCAAAGACTTCCAGATGACCGAGTATTGTGCTAATTTTAAGGCCAATACTAAATTACATTACTCTGGCCATATAAGAAGATTTTTAACAATGTTTTTCATTGAAAAGAACTCAATATTTACTCCTTATTTGAGCCAAAAAATGAGTATGATTCGTAGAGAATTAAAAAACTAGTATGTAATATGACGTAATGACAATTTTGAAACAGTACTATAAAACCAATTAACTGTAGAAGATTTTGACGCATTTCTTAAATCAGAAAATGATAAAACCCTTCGACAAAAAATTGAGGAATTAAAATTGAAAAATGAAATTGATGAAAATGAAAAAAAATTACATACGCAATTAGTTGCACTATTATCTTTGATGATATCTTTTAACAATTTTGTCGGGCCTTGTAACATTATTAATCTAAAATTGAGTGAATTTGAATAAGTTGAACCAAATGCAGATGAAAGCATTTGGACCGTCAAGGTAAAAGAACACAAGACCAATCACAAATTTGGTGCTGCCTATATCGACCTAACAAATTGCAAATTGCGTCAACATTTAAGAAGTAAGCATCGAATAAGAAATCAAGGTTACTTGATCTGTTTATGATGATTAATTAAATTCCTGGAAATACAATCGTATTCTAAAAAGGCATTTGGAAATTCGTATGGATTCTGCCATATCTTCGCGAGTTTGGTTACTAAGAAAAGATTCAAACAACACTTTCTTTCCTTACACAAACCTCTAGATTATACTGTAGAGAAAAAAAAATATGGTATCTTTGAATAAATTATTAATGCATAAAATTTCAAATAAAAAAATTTTTTTGACAAAAGTATCCTTGCAGAAAAAGTTGCTAATAAACCTTACTAAAGCAAACGTACTCGCTGAATTAACAATAGGTCGTTACAGTGATAAAAATATAAATCAAGCTAATATAGATATAATATCTTTCATAAATTACCTACATGAAAAACACATTTATTGTTTGGAAATTAATAGCAGATTAGAAATTGCTAATGTAATCCAAACACTATATGATTTTTTATTCAACGACATTTGTTCAATATTTAAAGTAAATACTCAAGAGTCATTATTTTAACCACATCAAACGATATTTATCAGTTTTTCACTGACTACAACACAATATTTGCACCATATTTAAACCATAAATTAAAACTCATTCGTAGAGAATTAAACAAACGTGAATCATTAGAAATTATTAGCAGTATCAAAGAAGAAAAGAAATTAAATGTAGAAGATTTAGATTCTTTCTTAAATTTAAAATACATTAAATCACTTAAAGAAAAATTTGAGGAAATGATCCATAAAACATAAATTGATGATAATGATAGAAAACTACATTGCCAATTAATATCTTTATTATCTTTGATGTTATCTTTTAAAAATTTCCTAAGCCCCTGAAACATAATAAATTTAGCAATAACTAAATTTAAAGAAGCAGAACCTAATGAAGATGGCTCAATTTGGACAGTTCAAGTGCATAAACATAAAACTGTTGACAAATTTGGGCCACCGTATATTCACCTCACCAAAGATATATATAATTTGATGAAGGTATTTGAAAAATTTTACAGACAGGGACACATTAATAATTTTTTCTTAAATTACAAAGGTGAACCTTACTACACCCCCTCACTTTTAAAGATCTAACCCTTATCTATCATTATTTTGAACAAGAAGAAAATCCAACGTCCCATTTTTTTTTAATTGGGGTCTTAATAAGCCCCTCTATTTTTCTTACTTTTTTAAGTCCCTCATAAAAAATATAATATTCAACATTTTCCTTGGCTTCTTCTTTTAAACCAATCAGAACATTTGTAGGTTGAAAACAAATCATCAACCAATCCCGTACGACTTCAGGTTGTCACAGTATTCTATCTTGAATCAGTATAAAATTATAAAAAAAATTTTTTTTGTCAAATTTTGATATGTTTATGAGTTGTCCAAATATAACCGCATTAATCTGGTCTATAAAACTACGTAATTATCTTCCTCTAACTATCTATAGTTCATTAAAAAAGTTTGAAAGAAATTAGTCGAGAAGTTTTTTTTTTAGCGAATATTTTACTCCAACGAATAAAAAAAAAAATATAAGGGAAAGACACGCCCAAAAAGATCAAATTACAATGGAATTTTCCACAAGTTTGCGTGGTCATATCTCGAAAACCATTTGGAATTAGGAAAAACTAATTACATATTTGGAATCAGCTTATTATTCTCTATAAAACTGTAAGAAAAATAAATTTAAAAATTAAAATTTTATTTTTTATAATTGCCAGATGTTGCTTTATAAATGTCCAAATGACCTTGAAATTGAAGACTTTTAAAGGGGAACTATAAGGAATTTTTAAAATCTGATTTCGGATTTGAAATCAGTAGAGAATGTACTATAAAACCCCTGAAAAATTTTTTTTTTTAAATTTTACCCCCTAAGTGGGGGGTCTTTGAGTTGAGGGTCCCCTTAAGTCGGAATATTTTGATGTATAATTACAGATTTTTTATTTTAACAATCACCCTAGCCAATTAAGAGAAAACCCAGTAAAAATATGCAACCAATTGAGAAACTTTAATAGACATACACAATTAATTAAAGACAAACTTCAATAGACATAGGTAGCCAATTAAAAAATTCAGACATGTAACCAATTAAGAAAAACTTCAGTAGACATGCAACCAATTAATAAACTTCATTAGACATGTAGACAATTGAAACTTCAGCAGACATGCAGCAATTAATAGAAAATTCATTAGACATGTAGACAATTGAAACCAGCAGACATATGTAGCCAACAGATAAATTTCAGTAGATATTTGTAGCCAATAAAGTGAAACTTCAGTAAACACAGGCAGTCAATTAATAGAAGCTTCAGTAGATAATTAAGAAAAACCAGTAGACATTACATATTGAATTGAAACTTTAGTAGACATATGTAACCAATTCACAGAATCTTCAGTAGACATGCGTAGCCAATTAATAAAAGCTTCAGTAGACATGTAACCAATTAAGAGAAACCTCAGTAGCCAATTAGCAAGAAGCTTCAGTAAACCAGTAGACATATGTAACCAATTAAGAGAAACCAGTAGACATTTGTAGCCAATTAAGAGAAACTTCAGTAAATTTATGCAGCCAATTAATAGAAGCTTGAGTAGACATAGGTAGCCAATTAAGAGAAGATTCAGTAGACATATGTAGCCAATTAAGAAAAACTTTAGAACATATGTAACCAATTATAAAAAAACTTTAGAACATATGTAACCAATTATAAAAAAGTTTAGAAGACATGCAACCAATTACGATATACTTTAGTAGACATTTGTAGTCATCAGAAAAACCAGTAGTCATATGTAGACAACAGAGAAACTTCGATGCACATGTAGCCAATTAAAAGAAACTTCAGTAGACAGGCAGCAGGCAAATTAATAGATACCTCAGTAGACAATCTAGAGAAACTTTTTAGACATACGTAGCCAATAAAGAGAAAATTCAGTAGATATAACCAATGAAGAGAGATTTCAGTAGAAATATGTAATCAATTAAGAGAAACTTCAGCATGCATATGTAGCAAATTAAGAGAAATTTCAGTAGCTATGAAGCTATATAAAGAACAAAATTTAAGCATTCTATATTAATAGTGATAATACATTAATAACAATCATAGAAAATATCTCTTAATTAATATGTGAATCGTTTTAATTACGAAGGATAGATTTTGCACGATTCCGGGATGAAATATAAGTTGCATGAGTTTCTGGAGTTTGAATTAAATAATATTTAAACAAGCAGTGTTGCTTGAGCTCTGCCCAACCGCTTGAGTTTTTGTACTTGATTAAAATTCGTTGGGCTATAGCTCTCCGGAAAGCCTATCACTACACAAACGGAAAAAATCAAAATAAAATATTCGAAAACAGAGTTGAATAATAATAGAACATAGAAGATAATATATTAAATGAAAATGTTGTACTTAATAATAAGGAACGACTTTACTGAAATTTGATGGTCTGCGTTCTACGAAATGAAGTGATTTTTTCCTATAAACTGATTATATAAATGAAAGTTTAATACTATATGTTAAGATAAAATTATTTTTTATGCCATTTTTAACTGCAGTATAGCAGTTTTCTATTCGTCCAGAAACTTTCTAAAAATTTAATGGGGCGCCATTTTCGTATGGGGCTTTTTAGATTTTTTTGAGTGTATCTTACAATTTGTACAATAGAACGGTTTTCCAAAATTTTCTAGTTTTCGAATCAGCTGATTAAAATTCAACATGTCGTCTGGGCTCTCAAAATATTTAACTGATGCAAGATCATGAATACTCTGCTGTAAGAGAACTGTAAGCAGTCAAAACAAAATAAAAATAATAAATTCTATTGTTGATAAATTAAGAAGAAATAACGGTACTGAAAAATATATTTTCTAATACACTTAAGTATATACTGATAGCATATGTAGCCTACTGGTATTCTTTTTTGTTTTGTATAAAACTAAAATTAGCTTGTGATATTCTTGAAAATCACAATATATTTTAGTACATTTATTAAATAAATTTAAAAAACAGACATAAAATGACACTTAAACATAGATATACAAATGGCAGCTACGAAAATGAGTTTGTTTACATTCGGTTTATTTACTTCTAAATATTTAGAGAGATTTAGTCATATCGAAAAGTATCTTCAGGATTTCTAAGAAATCTACGATCGTGACATCATTTTCGCACCTAAAGTGACGAATAGAACACTGTTTTCCTCCCAAATTTTTAGAAAACTTAGTATTTGAGTAGAAATTGGACGAATTGAAAACGGCTTATGGTCTCCAAGTTTCATCTTGTTATCACGTTGCCACATCCTTAGCAGTAGTGCCATATATATATATATATATATATATATATATATATATATATATATATATATATATATATATATATATATATATATATATATATATATATATATATATATATATATATATATATCAACAGTGCACCTGCCTTTCTCATGTCTAATCCTGATTAAATCAACATCAAACTAAAATTTGAGATATTTGATGTAAACGTGATTTCAAGCAACTTTTAATTTGCAATTCGTCAATTTATTTAAGTTTGCTTCTCATAGACATTAATTATCCTATTCGAGAAGAGAAACTTTCTACGCAGTTTCTACGAAAGATGCGGATCGAACCAGCGACTTCTAGCACGCGAGTCGTACACTCTACCAAATCTGCAAATGGAGTCACCCTCCACTGAAAAAAAACACTGTAAAGTTTATTTTAATTTGGAAAGTAAACGCCTACTTCATAACTTACAGCAGGAAAATCTGCTATTACATTTTAACTCAATAAAGATCTTATACTTTACCAACATATACAGAAAGTGAAATTTTTTACCTTTATCATTTTAAAGCATAGGTAAAGAGATCTGTACTAGCTATAGTACTAAAAAGTACATAAGATGCCCCATTTAGCCATATCATTACTCACAAGATGTCTCAGAATGTTAGGTTAAATAACAGCCAGTAAGCGAAAGAATACGAGGTACGATACATTTGTTAGAATGTTGTCCAAAACCGTATCCACAAGGTTATTAAGTATTTGCATTGATGAGCAACATAAATAGTATATTATAACATTTGACAACATTAGAGGGTCGACATGGTCTTCACATGTAGTCGTACGGCAGCAACTTATATCGGCAGACGAAACCCAATAGGCGACAATCCATCACACGACCAAGGAAGGAGGTTGAAGTTATACAAATTGATACAGTGATACCTCAGACTACTTGGAGTGAGATCCTGAAGCGCTCATCACCCAAACCGGATCGTCAACCACTTAACTTGGAGCATGAAAAAACACCATGAGACGAATAACGAGAGTCATATGCCGCGACAATGTATTTAAGGAGGAAAATCTTGTACATATTGGTGACGAACAGGCCATCTAATCGACGAATGTTACAAAACTTGGGATTTGCAGTTACTGCAAAACTAAGGGACACGTTCGAAGTGAATGTTGGCATGTTTCGAAGTAAAATTCTCCGTTGAGGGGAAGTAACAAGTCGATTTTAAGGTCATTCTGTAAAGGAGATTATCTAGGAATAAACTGTAATTTTAGGAGTCGGAAAAAATCAAAAGTACTCCTGGTAATAGAATTCACGAAATTGGTAATCACTCCCATAGTCCGTAGTTACAGTTCTCACCGACCAAAAGGGACTTCTTTTACCTCAGTTTGTACTTGTGAGAACTCTTCTTTGATCCTTGAATAGCCAATGGAGCTAAACACAAGGCGAGATATATCGACACCTGTGCAATGAGTAAAGATTCTCAAGAGGGAAAATGTATAGGGGATCCAGAAAACTATCCAACTCCACAGTGATAAGCCACATTGTGGGGAATTTATGAATTCTGGATATCCCTAAGGCTCAAGATGTCACCTTCAATAAAAAGGTAATAACCTTAACTGAACTCGAAACTAAAAATGAACAAAGAATAATTTGAGCCTGGACTGGGTTGTAAAACTGATCGGTGTACTCCAGAGATAATTTGTAATTTATGCCAAGCAGATCTTTGTGTTTTTCCTTGTTCCTTTATGGATCAATGGACAATCACTTAAGAGATGAGTATCCGTTGTCGAACTCATTAAAAATATAGGCCTACGTAGACTTCAAGAAAGAAATATTAGAAAATGAAAGTCATGAAATGTAGTGAACAAGTTCCCATGCCGAAGGTTATTGACGCTTTTTGTAATATATTCAAGACAAAGAGTCGAAGTATATTACGATGTCGAGATGACAATGGTCTAATGTTTTCAATTCACTGACAATATCTGTCGACTTAAGAGTCTTGAGGGGTTACACTGTAATTATTTAAAACCAGTCGCGGTCGTGCAAACTAACCTGAACGAAGTCATTATATACATGAGATAATTCCCATTTATGGAGATATTGACATAGCACATCATAATATTAGTGAGATTGATATTACAACCAATCTAAAAAAAAGGTTAATATAATCCGAATTAATCAAACATGTATATAAAATCCCTGTTCTATAAGGCCACCTCAGTTAAAAATCTTTAAAAACCAGAAAGAGTTTATAATTGTCAATGTTCTTTTTTGTATCGGTACCAGAATAATAAACAAATGGTACTATCTTTTAATTTATTAGTTTAATTGCTTGCAGGTTACACTAGAATTGTACTCATGTAGGTAGAAATAAGTTATTTGATCTTATTTATCGACATTTTTGACATCCGCGGGCTAACTAGGTTGTATCAGATGTGGTAAAATGTTGCCCCACTTGTCAGAAATCGAAAACGCATTCCAATAATGTTATTCCTCCAACTGTGAAGATATGCACTAACAGGCCTTTTGACTTTGGTGGCTATGGATTTATTGCAGTTTCCGGTTGCGGACTATGGAAACAAATATGTACTCGTGCTAGATCACTGTTCAAAATGGACTGGTGTAGTACCCATACAAAATAAACAAAGTTCTACCGTAGCAGATGCTCATAAAGAATTTTACCATTTTTACAAAAATTACCAAACAGATTGCTGACTGACAATGGAATGGAGTTCGTAGTCGAACCGTTCCTCTGCACACCAGATATTTACGCAAGTAAATAGAAACCCTCGGACCAAGAAATTATGGCTGATGGATTAACATGGCAACAAAGAATTTCTAAAATGGTTCATCAAAGGACATGATGCACTGATTCGAAGGGCATTGCAAGTTGTCCCAAGACCCGGGATTTCACTGGAAAGACCCCAAGAAATTCATATTCCTCGGGAAGAGGATCAGATGGATAACAGGCCCGAAGAAACCTTGCTGGAGATCACGAATCCATCTGGGGAATCGATTAATCCTGGACACTACATGAACTATGATGTCCGTCCAACCACAAGAAGAGATATCGGGTCAAACGAATCCAAATCTATTAGCTTCTTTGGTAGAATGGAGGGCTTATGTCATTGTGCAGAATGCTGTTCGGGACATTGCCCCTCCAAACCCTTCCGTACAAGATTATCTTGATACTATTAATAGCATGTCAACTATCCTTGAAGCAGAAAAAGCACGACTTATTAATAAATAAGTATTATTATTAAAAGAAATTTTTTTGTACAATAATAGTTATCCTTTTTTGGTGAGGGAGATTTTCAGTTTAATGGGGAGAAATGTAGGGGTTAGGTAGTAGGCGTGTTTTTCTTAATAAAAATGTTCGTTTTATTAATTTCAGAAAGAATATTTTGTTGCATTATACTTTGTAATCAAGTCTCTAATAATTTTGATCAATATTTGTCAATGATTAATTTTTTTCCCTATGATTTATATTGAAAGTTATTTTTAGTTTTAATATTCATAAACATTGGAATTGGAAAATTGGAGGCAATCAAATGTTATTTTACATACATTTATTGATTTATTACTTTAATATTTTGCTTTATTGATGTAATTTTTTTTATATATATACTAATTCCATCCTTTAATGGAAACCGAATTATTAATCTTATATGTTCTTGTAGATTAATCTCATCCACAAAGACAAACCAATCTGTGATCTTAAGAAGTACAAATTCATAAGCCTTGTTACATCACCAAGGTACGGGTATAATAATTGATTAAAATGTTACTTTATTACGTGTATATTAAAATATAAAAACAATACTAGTGTAATAATGGGAATATCTTTTAGGATTTTAGTTGTGATTCTGAACTCAATTAAATTGTCCAAAACTTAAAAGAAAAAAAACAAAGCAACTGGCTCGTGGTTCGCCTTGCCAATCTTACCAACATAAGAACGTATTAATACAATTATTGTTGGTCTTGTTAAGGAAAATTCACACCAACAGGTTGGTAAGAAAACTCATTAATGGAAAATATGTAACTAGTAATTCTTGGTAAAGCTTTGGGATAAATTCTATAAATAATAAACTATAATAATCAATAATATTAATATTGTTAATTATAAGTTTCATAAATACTTTGGTTTCTGAATTTTGTTTTATTGCTCGTAAGATGAGTGGTACCTGAATTGAATCTTGCCGTAAGAAAAGAAATTTTATAATTAACAGCACGAGATTACATAACTAATCATAAAAGTCTTTCAATCTTGGAAATTAGTGGATATGCTGATCCCAATAATTATATTGAAGCCAATAAGACTTTTAATAAATACTAGAACTTATTTTTACTTTCTATCTAGATCTCCCTAAATCTATTTTCGAACTTTATAGTATATTTCTTTCTAATTCTTCTTACTACATCGTCGATCTTTTTTATCAGGAACTTGTTTACTCCTCATACTTTTCTCAACCCTCCTTTACACTGTTACTGCTGAGTATATATATATATATATATATATATATATATATATATATATATATATATATATATATATATATATATATATATATATATATATATATATATATATATATATATATATAATATAAAATGTACTCACACTTTATCACATATTTAATTAACTGAGATATTTTACAGGTTTAATAAAAAAAATTAACTGATTTATTTAGTAGATTAGTTTTTTCTTTTCCTCAAATGTTAATCGAAATTTTGGCATTATTGAATAATATTTTGATCTGTAACAAGAAAAGAAAATGTTGTCATGGGTCGATAGAGTACATATTATAATATATATATATATATATATATATATATATATATATATATATATATATATATATATATATATATATATATATATATATATATATATATATATATATATATATATATATATATATATATATATATATATATTCGTTACCTAAGTTTATTCTTTCTCAATTTGAAATTGTCCAGAGGTCCTATCCGTATATTTGTTTAATTATCTAAAAAAAAGTTATTTCTGATAACCAGCCATGTTTTTATTACTACTACGGTTTGTGATAAGTTGTTTGATGTGTGAATATAATGTGAAAGATTGTTTCATGTTGGTTGCATAAATGTAGAGCCTGATTAATGTTTTTCTTTACAAAGTTGATTATCAGATTTGAATATGATCACTGAAAGAATGTGGTTAAAAAATAATGTGCAGGATAGAACACTTATAGGAGATTAGGGATTTGCTGACTAACGGACAAGGAAAAAGAATATTGTAATAAATGGCATAAGTACCACTATGCATTTCACATGGTCTTATGTTCTATCAAATACAAGTACTGCATTTCTTTTTGTTTTATGGAGGATATTTTCTATTGTTCAGTCATATTATGAATGTTGTTTGATAGGTAATAGATCAGTGTTTCTTCTGTTGCAGAAAGTAGATTATTGTAATTAACGTTTAAATTATACTTTTGTTGCATCATTTAAATAATCCATCAATAAACGATTTTTTTTTTATCTTTAATATTGGAAGATTGGTCCAATTATTCGGTGGAAGATCTTGTTCTACCTGGCTAGGGTAAGTGACTTAATGTACTCTTTTTATCTAGTATAAGAGTTAAGATTTTTTACTTATAATTTACTTGCGTAATTTAATTTAAATGATAATTTAATCGCTTCTTTAATTTAATTTTAAACGATCAAGGCTTAGATTAAGTTCCCCGATAGTATGAAGGATCAAAAGCCTTGGCTTGTTCAGACAAGTTCCAGACGTTATCATATCGTTATCTATAATCAATCGATGACGATCCTTAACATTCAGTAACCGAGCGAGCTATCGAGCGATTTCCTTTAGCTTTTCGCCAAAGATTAGTAAATCGTGGAAAGTTCGCTTACAACGTAGTGTCAAATAATAAAATGTTTAATTTAATGTAACCTTACACAAATATTCATATTTGTGTAAGTGATAATTCTTGCAAATATATTGCCTTAGTTATCGGCCTGATTAAATACATATTTATATTTGTATAAGAGATAGTACTTCATATGATTCATAAACAAATATTCATATGTGTATGATTTACCATTGTATTTAGTATATACAAATATTCATATTTGTATATACCTATTAATTATATTTTTGTAAGACTCTTGAACATACAAAAATACCCGGATGCACAGACAGGTGTGCTGACGGGTGTACCTGGTAGTGTATTCAGTTGGATGTGGTGATCCAGAGGCTGTAAATATTCGATTAAATCTTTTATATTTTTCAGAGTGCGTTCTCACTGATAACTAGCATCTTGTGTTTTTCTATAGTTTGTTTTGTTTCATAATTCTTATAAAGCATCATTGGTTTGTGTAACGAAAGTCTGTTCTAGCGCTGGTTGCATTGGTGACTCTTCATTATATTAGCCTGGGCTGTAATTGAAGAAGCAGCAGCTTGAACAGGGAGGATCCTAAGTCAGACCTCAGTGTCTGCACTATCCTGTGAGCAACTAAAATAAGAGCAAAGGGACTTTGAAAGGGAGAGCCAAAAGTTATTATTTCTAACTATTTTTCTAGTAATTCTTTATGGTGTTTTTAATCATCAGTAATACTGATGTGCATTACAAAATCAGTTATTTCATTTTAAAAAATTTTTTTTATTCATTTCTATTTCTTTATGTTAAGTAAAAGCTACTATTATTATTTCTATTTTGCCGAATATTGATTTATATTTATTATTTGTGAATTGATTCTTTAGTTTCTTTGTAAGGAAAATTTAAACTTAAATAATAATTAGGCCTCCACCAATAGGAAAATAAATTGGTCACATAAAACAGAACTGCCTTGATTAAGGTAAAGAGTTAATTTTTATTATATTTTGTATTTTTAATATAAAAGGTATTTAATTTTAAACGATCAAGGCTTAGATTAAGTTCCCCGATAGTATGAAGGATCAAAAGCCTTGGCTTGTTCTGACAAGTTACATACGTTATCATATCGTTATCTTCTAATTACGATATCTATAATCAAATGGGGGTAGTTGGTAGTTGGTAACGAAAGTGAACAATTAAGGGAGACAATAGAAGGAATACATAAGGCAAGAGAGGCTCATGTGAAACAGGAAGCTGAAGATAGGGTGAAGCGGGCTATGAAAGGTCAAATAAGAGAACATAAGTTAGAATTAGCTGAACCAGGAGAAGAGGTGTATTATAAAAGGGAGATAGATAATAATTGGAGAGGCCCTGCTAAAGTCATAGGTAGAGATGGGAAGACGGTGATTATTGATAAGACTTTGCGAGAAATTGCTAGAGTCCATATTACAAGGTTAGCGGGTATTGAACAGAAAGATGAGAAAAAGAGTGTTGTAGTAACGAATGAAGATGATAACGACCTTAGTGAAAAGGTGGATCAAATAGGGGATACACAGAAAACGAATAATTTCATAGAAAATGAGGAAGACGAGTGGCAAGAAGTGGAATACTATAGAATGCAGGAAGATGAAGAAGAACAACATACGGAGAGGAGGATGAACCAGATGAGGAAGCTGAGGAAAGAAGGGTGCCAAAAGTCAAGATTGGAAAAAGGTATAAAGCTACTAAAAGAGAAAGTGGGGATAAAGTGAAGGTTAAAATACTCAGTAGAGCAGGGAAAGCTACAAGCAAGAAATGGAGTGATAGTTTTAATGTTCAGAATATTGAAAATGGAGAAGAGGGTTGGATAGACTTTAGAGACTTGACCGATGTAGAGGAAATTAGTGACCAAGAAGAGGTATGGCTAGGTAATAGTCTGCAAAGTGAGAGAGTTTTAAGTGCAAAATTGTGTGAGATAGAGAACTGGGAAGAAAATGATGTTTTTAAAAGAGTAAAAGATAAAGGACAAAAGAGAATATCCTTAAGATGGGTGATTACAGAGAAAATTCAGGATGGAGAGGAGAAATGTAAAGCAAGATTAGTTGCTTGGGGTTTTGAGGAGGAAGGAGAGGAGCTGGTAACGGAGTCACCAACATGTTCAGGAGAGGTGTTGAGGATGTGCCTGACTATTATGAAAATGAAGGGATGGAAATGTAATTCCATTGATATTAAAACAGCTTATTTACAGGGTGACAGAATAAAAAGGAAGGTTTGGGTTATTCCTCCCAAAGAGGCTAAGGAGAAAGGACTATGGGAGTTAAAGAAGACAGTGTATGGGTTAAAAGACGCAGCAAGGGTATGGTTTGATAAAGTGGTAAAGATTATAACTGAGTTGGGAGGTGTGAAGAGTAAGTTAGAACCAGCATTATTTGTTTGGAAAAAAGAAGGAAAAATGATAGGTATCATGTGCACTCATGTTGATGATTTTTGTTTTGGAGGCAACAAAGAGTTTTTTGAGAATATCATTACAGGCATTAAAAGCAGATTAAAGATAGGAACGGAGGAAGTGTCTGAATTTAAGTATATTGGGATAAATATAGAAGAAAGAGAGGAAGGCGTTTGGTTAGAACAGAACAAATACATCGACGATATAAATATACCTGAAAGTAGAGATTTCTTTGGAAACAGAGAAATGGAAGGAAAAGAATTAACTCTATATAGATCATTGGTAGGTCAAATGAATTGGATCAGCTGTCAGACAAGACCAGATCTATCTTATTATGTAAGTGAAAGGAGTAGGTACTTCCGTGGAGGTAAAGTAGAGGAAATGAGAAAGGTGATAAACATACTAAAAAGAGCAAAAAATATGAGGGTAGGTGTTTTGTTAGGTAAACTAAAAGACAAAGTAGAAATAGAAGTTTTTACAGATGCATCATATGGGAACAGTATCGATGAAAGTCCCCAGATAGGCTATATAGTAGCATTGAAGGATAATGAAGGTAATAGAAGCCCGATTGTATGGAAATCGAAATGTGTCAGGAGAGTAGCAAGATCCACAATTGAGGCTGAAGCTATAGGTCTGATAGAAGATATTGAGGCAGGTATTTTTTTAAGTGAATGTTGGTTCGAAATGATGGGAGGCGATAGATTAAAAGTAAAGGTGTATACAGATAGCAAAACACTAAAAACTGCCATATACTCTGAAACTAAAGTGTTAAGCAAAAACCTAAGGATAGATTTGGCATGGATTAAATGGGTCTTGGAGATGGAGAAAGATTGAAGGAGTAGAATGGGTAACTACAAAATGTCAAATAGCTGATGTATTTACGAAAGGTAGAGTTGATAGTAATTTGATTAAAGAGTATGTAGAAGGGAAGAGAGGAGGAGAGAGAAAGGTATAAGATTGTATATTTTTGTTAGGTGTAAGAAGAGGATAAGAAGAGAGAAGTCGCCTGGAGGTTTGGAAGGAGCTGTTAGAAGGAGAGGGAGTTTAGTTTTTCTTTACATGTTGTATATGATGTTTTCGTTTTTCAGGTTTTCAGGATATTGATAAGGAGTAAAATATAAAGTATTAAAGTTAAGGTTTAGGGTCATAGACTTCTCCCTTTTAATATATTTGTGACAAGTTCATATTAAGCTTAAGGTTATTTACTTATAAGTCGTAGAGTGTACAACTCTAATAGCAAAAGGAAGATTTATTTTTGAAGCCGTAACTTAAGGACA